>JAGGCT020004036.1:2452420-2501355 GCA_017654935.2 Phymorhynchus buccinoides
TCGTCTCTCTCTCTCTCCTCTCTCTCCTCTCTCTCTTCTCTCTCTCTCTCTCTCTCTCTCTCTACTCTGCTCTCTCTCTTCTCTCTCTCTCTCGCTCTCTCTCCTCTCTCTCTCTCTCTCTCTCTCTCTCTCTCTCTCTCTTCTCTCTCTGTTACAAAGACACACAAGCGCTTACTCTAAAAAACAAATAGACAACATAAGCGAGACGAGAGACGCATGAATGTAGTATGTACCCACTAGGTACGTGACGCGCGTACAAAATGCGCTCACCACAAACACACGCGCGCGCGCGCCACGCTCACAAACGCAAGGCACACACGCACACACACAAGAACTAGACACACTATAGTAGAGAGGACGCATGCATATACGACATACCTACGGTGCAAACACAACACACGAATACGCTCGTCTCACACACACACACACACACACACACACACCCACAAACACACACACACACCACACACAACACACGTACACGCGCATGCTCACAAATGCATGCACGCACGCACACATACACAATAATGGTCTCTCTCTCCCCAAGACTCTCTGTTCTGTCTGTCTCTGTCTCGTCGTCTCTGTCTCACTATCTCTTGTGTCTCTCTGTCTGTCTGCTGTCTGTCTCTCGGTCTGTCTGTCTGTCTGTCTCTACTCCTCTCTCACTCTCTCTCTCTCTCTCTCTCTCTTCTCTCGCTCTCTCTCTCTCTCGCTCTCTCTCTCTCTTTCTCTCCTCTCATTTTTAGAGATGCAGTTGAATGTGTTTCTTTAATGGGTAGCCTATGCACATGAGGTTCGATGTGCGCGCTGCTTGTGTGTGTATAAGGTGTTGTAGTGCGTGCACGCTTCCGTGAGTCTTGTGCGTGTATGTAGGTGTGTGGGTGTGTGCGTGCGTGGGTGTTGCGTGCGCGTGTGTGTGAGTGTGTGCGCGTTCGCGCGCGCACCGTTTCGTGCTGAATTGAAAAAATTAAGACTCAGAGGCAAAACTCAGAGAGATGCTGCTACGACAAACCAAGTAACGATATTTGCATTATGGACCCGAACTGTCAGAAAATTTTAAGCAATGAGAAAAATTCCAATTAATAAACTGTCAACATATTATTTATTTCCCATGGAATGTGAAGGAATGCTTTGATGGCTGTGTTAGGGACGATGAATGGAACCTCTGGTGTGTGTGTGTGTGTGTGTTGTCCGTGCTGTGTGCGTGTGCGGGTGTGTGAGTATGTGTTGTGAGTGGTGTGTGTGTGTGTGTGTGCGTGTGCGTTGCCGTGCGTGCGTTGCCGTGTGTGTGTGTGTGTGTGTGTTATGTGTGTGAGTGTGTGTGTTTGCGTCTGTGTGTGTGGTGTGTGTGTGTTCGAATCTGACTTTTCAGTAAACATTGCGAAGGTAACCGAAGTTACCACGTAAAAGTTGCGAGGCAGGTAATTTCAAGTGCTGTTCTAGTGCACGCGACTAAAAGAGCACTTGCGCTCCAAGTGGTCAAGTGTACTATCCAGGGACAGAAACAATTGGTGATTTGTTTGACGGAAAAAGTGAATCTTCAAATCCCTATAATAACAGCAATTTTGCCTTAAATGCAATAAATACTGCGTTTTTCTACCAATCGCACTGTTGGGTACACAAGAATGTGTGTGTGTGTTGTGTGTGTGTGTGTGTGCGTGCGTGGGCGTGTAGCGTGTGCGCGTCGTGCGCGTGCGCGGCTTGGCCGTGTTGCAATGCGTATGCATTTTATGTGTGGCGTGTGTATGGTGTGCATGTCCACGCGCGAATATTTATAATATGCACGATCCTTATGTGCGATATACACCAATGGCTGTGGTGCAGTAAAACAAAGGGAAGCCACCGACTTCGAGGCGCAACCGTATCGAGACATCTCGCAGAGGCAAGCGTTGAGGCACGCAAGATTCGCCTAAACAGTCGCAGCTCTGCAACCCCGACATCGGACTAGAAAACCCGACTCTTTCTCCTGTCCTCACTGTCAGATTATCCTTCTTGGCTCGCATTGGCCTCACTAGCCATTTATGCGAACTCATCCAGCATCCTAGAAGTCCACAAGGACGAACTGTTGAAGCATAGTCATCATCCCTCGGGACGGACGAACAACAGTGTGTCCATGTTGTGTGTGTAATGTCTGCGTTTTTCCATCGTGCAGACCTGTTTTACCCCCTACACAAGTCTTGAGTAAACTTGTGTTTCTTCAAAGTCTTGAGTAGTCTGAAAAGCTGAAATGAGTAGTTTTTTAATGCAAAATGTGTAGCTATATTCATAAAAAAACATCAAACAATAATCATTGAAAACTAAATGTATGTAATTCAACGAATTAAAGGAGCATCTGTTTTGTTTGTTTTCAATTTTGAAGAAGTAAGTAGAGTGTCCAAATTGAGTAGAGATACTACTCGAAAAGAGTAGAGTAAACAGGTCTGTATGACCATGGAGTACTGCTCAATGGCTGGTTGAAAAAGACACCATGGGAAGATCATAGGATTAATTAAACCTTTCTCCTTCCTCCGCCCCCGCCAAGGTCCGCATTTTTTGCACCATAATGCTATATAATACCCATGTCATCAAAAGCCTTAAATCTTGATCTTCTCTTCGTCGTTCTTACTTCTTCTTCTTCTGCGTTCCCAGGCCAAGATGGCCCACCCCCCCCCCACATCAGAGGGTAGGGACGTAGTTGTCCGGTTTTCAGTTTTCACATGGTCTGCCCCGCTGAGTACAGCCCCGACGTCATAGTTACCGATATTTTCGGAGGAGCCTCAAAGGAGATAATAATATTTTGGACTATATTTTGTTTTAGAAAGAAGGCAGGAGAATGGGCCAATAATAAAAGTCAGAAAGATAGTAGATGATAGAAAGCAAAGGGAAAAGGCAGAGTCAAAAAGAGTGGCAGATCAGAGGAAGGTTTTACAAGCACAGAACTTCCAAAAGGTTGGGAGAACTATTTTTACGAAAGACCACCCATGTATATCCCATCCCTACGGGGGAAAATCGGGATCCTGTTATCCATGATTTTGTGTTTCTAAACTTTAGAGAGAGTTAAGGATAAGGCCTCGTTTAAACCCTTTCAAACCCTTTCACCGCCAAAGTCGCATTTTAGCACCACAGTGATTTAACACCTATTTTCACTAAAAAGGCATCAAATTGGGGTTATATCAAGTACCAAAGAACCACTGTTTGTCTTAGTTTTGGGTGAAGTAAGGATAGACCTTATTGTTATATATGCCACACGCAGAATCCCCAATACTGCAGATGGGTTTTGTTCTCTACCCAGGTAAATTTAATGGCAATTGTTTGCTGAAATATGGCTGGCGGGTGAAAGGGTTAAGCATCGTCACAGAGGATTCCCCCAATATTGCAGCCAAAAACAAAATAATCGGTTTTTCCCTAACATCATGTAACTGTAATGGAAGATTTAGGCTAAAAATGTGCTGGCTGGGCTGATAGGGTAATAGCATACATTGCTTATGTTAAATGTTGGTTTCCTCCCACAAAATAACAAGCGCGAATATCGCAATAGTTTGTGGCACGCGGTCTATTTTTACCACTCCAATTATGAGTTACCTCCCCTGGCTTTTCAATAATTTTAATCTTTTAATCTGTAAACCAAGAATGTTATCTCTGCACACCATTTCGTAACTTTTTTATAGATCTTTTGGAAAACATTTAAAAACTATTTATCCTACTTATACTCATCAAAAGAAGCACCTGCATACTCGTCGTGTCTGTTGCAGTGTCTGTATTACGTATGTTTATTATTTTGTACGCTTTTTAAAATACATCATTTTAAAGAGCGTGCCTCAATTAATTTTGAAGCGTAAGCCTCGAGTTGAGGAAGTGAAGAACAATTTTTGTCAAAATGTGCGACAATTTTGGAACGCACAGGACCGACCGAACCGACCGGACCGACAAAGTGAGTTAATAATGTGGGTATTGTGTGCTTGAGCCACAAACAAAACCACTAACAAACAACAATCAACAACAACAATATACATAAAACAGATTCGAGTCAGAGCGTGCATGCACAAGGACCAAGCAAAACGGGGTCCCGTGTCCCCCCCGAAGACCCTGCCCTAACACATCCGACTTTCAGAACCGTTACGGCTGGCTATTAACGATATACGCTAAGCTCTATGGCAGGAATCTGATAAGAACAATAAATCACTTTGTGAAAGAAACCTGGTATATAAGTAACAGTCCTACGGAGTTTCACTCGCTATATTGTGACCCAGCACCCACGAAAGGGACATTAAGTGTCAAACTGACCATTCTGGAGAAAATGGTATACCTTTGAAAACGTCAGACAATTCTCTTTCAAATGATATAACAAGCGCATAATTTTGTAAAACAACTTCCGTTTCCCCGAGTTTATGAGCATGTTGTCCACAACGAAATTTTTTTAAGTGTCAAACTGACCATTCTGAGAAAAGTATATAGTTGAAAATTTCAGACAATTCTTCTTTGTAAATGATACACGGAACCATATTATTTGAATCTTTGTCTTTCGTTTCCCGATGTTGTGAGCATGATTTTCAACACGAAAAGGGACATTAAGTGTACAAGTTGATATTCATAGTCTGCCTGAGAAACTATACCCTTTGAAAAACTTCAGAACATTCTCTTTCTATTCCTAATGATACAATAAACCATATTTTGTATATTTTGTTTCTTTTTCCTCCTCCCCCCGAGTTGAGATTAAGCATTTGTCACCACGAAAGGGACATTAAGTTGTCAAGAATTGATCATTCTGAGAAAACTATAACCTTTGGAAACGTCAGACAATCTCTTTCTTATGATAACAAGAACCATATTTGTATCCTTTCTCCCCATTCTAATGTTATGAGCATTTAAAGTTAGTAGGTTGAGCGTCGGCCATTTTGAAAAAAACAACACAGTCTGAAGTGTAGCCTAGCTGACAGAGAAAATGCATTGGGGGGACCCACTCGTTTTATAAATTTAAAACGCTTATAAGACCACTTTAGAGACCATATTAAAGATTGTCCTTATATGCATTTGAAAGATAAGATGCTAGAGAACACACGAAACACATGTTTGATTGTTTGATCTCTCTGTATCTCTCTCATCTCTCTGTCTGTCTCTACCTCTCTGTCTATCTCTGCTATTTATCTCTTCCCTCCTCCCCCACCTCCCCCGACCCCCCCCCGCCCCCCTCCCCCCCTCCCCCCCCCCCCCCCCTTCCCCCCTCCCCCCCATCCCCCCTCCCCCCCCCTCCCCCCCCCCCCCCCCCCCCCACCGCGATCTCATTCCTACCCCCCCCTCCCCCGCCAACTCTTCCCCCCCCCCCCCCTCCCTCTCTCTCTCTCCCCTCTCACTCTCTATCTCTCTCTCTTTCTCCCTCCTCTCTCTCGCCTTTCTCCGATCTCTCCCTCTCTTCCTACTCTGCTCTCGGACTCTCCTCCAACCCCACCATAATCTCTCTCTCGCTCTCCCGAAAATCCTTCAATCTTCGCTCTCTCCTCTTCTTCTCTATCTACTCCGCCTCTCTCTCTCTCTTCTCGCCTCTCTCTCCCCATCTCTCTCTTTCTCTCTCTCTATCCATCTGAAACGGCACTGTTGAAAGTAACTAATGACATTCTCTTAGCTCTTGACTCTGGTGACGCATCTATATTAACTCTTTTGGATCTTTCAGCTGCTTTTGATACTATTGACCACCACACATACTCCTTAAGAGGCTTCAAATCACCTATGAGATATCAGGCACTGCACTGTCATGGTCCTCGTCTTACCTCTCTGGTCGAACTCAGTCTGTCTGTCGATTCTGTCTCTACTTTCTGGTCGAACTCAGTCTGTCTCCATCAATGACTCATCTTCTGCAATGGTTGGCCTCACATTTGGGGTTCCTCAAGGTTCAGTACTTGGACCAGTCCTCTTCATCAAGTATGCTAAACCTCTGTCCGGGTTGATCGCTTCTCATTCAGTTGATTCTCAGTTTTTTGCTGATGATACACAACTCCACAAGCCTGTATCCCCATCTACCATTCTTCCTTCTATATCTTCACTTGAATTCTGCATTCGCAACATCAAATCATGGATGCTACAAAACAAACTGAAGCTGAATGACGACAAAACGGAGGCCTTGTTCATCCACTCTCCATCTAGAAAACTATCGTACCCAAAGCCTTATTCCATCTCTGTCTGTGACACTCAAACACCTTTTTCTCCTTCTGCTAGAAATCTTGGCTTCCACAACTCTCAAGATATGAGTGTTGACTCACAAGTTCAAACTATCTGTCGGCTCCCAGCATACTGTGAGCTGCGTCGCATTGGTACGAATTCGCCATCTCCTGTCTAATATGAATGACTACTAAAATACTGAGTCTTGCGCTTTTGTTCTCCTCATTCTAAAATAAACTAGATTATTGTAATTCCAACCTCCCATCTTGATTTAATGACTGCCCCCAACACCACCAGTCATTGACAAGCTTCAAAAAAAAGCCAAAATAGTCCCAGACTCTCTGCTGCCAGACTTGTGCCTCAAGGTCTCTAAGTAAGTCATCAATGTTCAACCCACATTCCTTATATCCTTTCAAAGCACGTATTGACTTACAAAAGTTCACAATCTATGTCATTCTTATTTCTCTGGAAATGCCCCTAGCTACATTTCTGAACATGCTTTCTGTCTATACTCCATCAAGGCAATTGCGGTCATCTTCAGATTCCAAAATTCTCTGTGTTCCTAGTACACGAACAAAAATGTTTGGTGAGCGCTCCTCCTTTTCCTTTTCGGCCCCATCAGTTTGGAACTCCTAACCACGCGAAATCCGCCATATCCAGTCCTTGCAATGTTTCAAATCAGCTCTCAAGACCCACCTATTCAAGCTACATCACAACCTTTCCTTTAGGCCACATTACTTCTGGACTCTATTCTCACACACACACACTCCCCTCCCCTCATATTAGTTTCACTGTGGTGTTGACTGCAATGTCTAACGTTCAGCTTTGTTTGCGAGTGAGAGGTCAGACAGAGAGAAGAGAGAGATGAGAGAGAGAGAGAGAGGAAAGAGAGGAGAGAGAGGATGGAGAGAGAGAGAGATGAGGAGAGAGTGAGAGAGAAAGAGAGAAGATGGATGAAGATGAGGAGACCCGAGAGAGAGAGAGAGATGAGAGAGAGAGAGAGAGAGGAGTGTGTGTTTATGCTTTGTTCAAATGATTGTATTTTGTATTGTGTTTTTTGGGTGGGGTGAGTGGTGGTGATGGTATGGTGGTGTGTTGTGTGTGTGTGTGTGTGATGGTGTGTTGGGTGTGTGTGGTGTGTGTGTGTGTGTGCGTACTTGCGTGTATGTGTGGGTGGGGTGTGTATGTGTATGCCTATTTGCATGTGCGTGAGCGATTATTTCGTTTTGTTCTTGAATTTGTTGCTTCTTAATTTTTGTGTTGTTGTTAAGCACATAGAGCTCCACATTGGTGGAGGAATGCGCTATATAAAATGATTCACTATTATTATTATTATGATATCTCTCTCTCTCTCCTATCTCTTCTCTTTTCTCTCATCCACGCATCTCTCCTCTCTCCTCTCTCCTCTCTCTCCTCTCCTCTCTTCTCTCTCTCTCTCTCTCCCTCCTCTCTCTCTCCTCTCTCTCTCGCCCTCTCTCTCTCTCCTGTCTCTCTCTCTCCTCTCTCTCTCACTATCTATCTATCTATATCTCTCTCTCCCCCTACCATCCATCGCTTATTCCTCTCTCCCTCTCTCCCTCCCTCTCTCCTTCAACATTTTCACTTTTTACATGATATCCATGGTTGTCGTTTATTATATTCTTTCATTGGGATTTGTTGGTTGTTTTGTTATTATTGTATTTTCGATATTTTCGTTTACCATAGGGCTGGGTGTAAAAAAGTATGTATACTAATTATCTCATTACCCTTTATAAATAAAAATTTCGTTCGTTCGTTCGAACCACACCCAACGTAGTTCAAAGTTGACCAACAAAATGAGATTGTTGACTTGCAAGCCTGTTTGTGAGAACACTAGCCCAGCGACCTTCCTCTTATTTTCACCTTCGTGGTGCTGGGTTCACTTATTTGATGACCCCCATGCACGAATCTGACATAATAGTTTTGTTTTCTGTATCAGAGAAGAAACAAAATATGGATATTAAAAAAATCGGGACTTTCTTGGTGTTGCACTGCCTCCAGGATAGGATCGTCTCACCGTCTTTATATTTATGAATGTCCCGCGTGTGTCTGTTCCAGGCCGGGGAACGTTAAACGAATTTTCTCTCTTAAACGAATTGGCGCTCGAGCTATCTCTCTCTCTCGTTCTCGTTCGCCTCTCTCTCTCTAGTCTGCGCTCACATCTATCATCTCCGTCCGAATAATATCTTCCTCCTCTCTCTTCGAGATGACTAATCTTTCATCATCTCCTTTCTTACATCTCTCACTATCTCTCCTCCATCTCTCCTCCCCTCTCAATCTCTCTACTCTCTCTCTCTCTCTCTTGCTCTCTCGCTCTCCTTCTTCTGCATGTCTCTCTACGCTGCCTCTCTCTCCTCTTCTCGTCTAGATCAATCTCTCTCTCTTCCTCTCCTCTCTCCTCCTCTCCGTCTCTCTCTCTCTCTCTTCTTCATCTCTCTTTCTCTCTCTCTGTCTGGTCTGTCTGTCTGTCTGTCTGTCTTTCCTCTCTCTCTCTCCGTCTCCCTCTGTCTCTCTCTCTCTCTGTCTCACCTGTCTCTCTCTCTTCTCTCGTCTCTCTCTCTCTCGTCCTTTCTCCTCTATTCTCTCTTTCCCGGCTCTCTCACCCCCCTCCGTCTCTCCCTCTCCCTCTCTCTCTCTCCTATCTCTCTCTCATCTGATCATCTCTCTCCTCTGTCCTCGAACTAGCCAGCTCTCTCTCTCTCTCTCTATCTCTGTCCTCTCTCTCTCTCCCTCTCTGTCCCGTCTCTCTCTCTCTCTCCCTCTCTCTACCTGTCAGCTTCATTAAGACATCTGATCAGTATTCCTGTAACGGAGTCTACATGAATATAAATGACCGTGACCGAAACTAGTAGCATTTCATCAGGTCCACTCTCGTGACAGTAGCATTTTCATGAGGTTCATCTGGTCAGTAGCATTTGATCAGGGTTGACGGCACTTACAGCTTAACTGTGCGCTGTCATCTATCTATCTTTCTGCCTTTCCCGGTCCATCCTCTTGCCTTTTTTTCTTCTTTTAGCAAAAATAAAATAAAAGAAACACTTTCAACAAGAATTCCTCCAGCTGACGTCGCACTTGCTGGGCTTAACTATTTCTTAGTTAGGGCGCATAACGGCAGCATAACGCATTCTGCGCTCACAATCATTGACAGTAAACTGTCTGAGTGATCAAAGAAGCGTCTGAAGAAGAAAGAACGAAGGAAGCAGTAATGTGTCAAGTAGTATCCCTTACATACGCCGTGACAAGATTAACATTAAGATTAAGATTAAAATTATAGCCCCGTCAATAACTAAGGTCAAGTCAGGACTATCACACCGCACGTTAAATCTTACCACGTGTATTAAAAATGGATCAAACCACAATCCATCAATCAATCAATATTTTTTATTGTCCATTGTACAGGAAATTCTTTCTTGCAGCAATAAAACAATCAACAGAACAACACGATAAAGACAGACGTAGTATACAGAAGAAGAAAAAAAGTAAACATAAAAGCAAATCATTTATTAGAAAATTACCTATTACTGCTTCCTAAAAAAATTAAGACAATCTATGTTGAAGCTTAGAACAACCAACAATAAACTACCTGTTCAAAAGCAGCGGTTTTTTAATGTTGCAAGAAATGAGCGGAATTGTTTATTTTTTTTAATACAGACGAAATTGGCGACGAATCCCATTACGTATTGCAATGCCCATACGGAACAGTAAAAGGAAAAAAAGAAAAGAATTGTTTTCAAAGTACTATAATCACCACCCAAATGTCCACAAAATTTAAATCGTTACTGTTTCACTGTAGATCAGTTTTTCAAACCTCAAGAGTATTGAGAAAGCTGGCATAGGTTTTTTAATTTTATTTTACAACTTTTCTAGTGGTGATGCATTTGTTGCTAGCACTGGTAATTTATTTTTTGTATATATGTTAATATCATATCAATTGCCATATGTTCTGCACGTTTGTTTCATTGAAATGTTTATGGGGGACAATATTTGTTGTGAGCGTTTGTGTTTATGGCTTTGAAGCCCTCTGGGCTGGAAGTTTAAAATAAAAATAATTGAAACGTGAAACTTGTTAATGTATACTTTTGGCAAAACCCCCCATTAATAAATTTATAATAAACTTAGCAAGTAAAAACATGACACGTCTAGAGTGACAGTCAGAACGCCGTACGGCTACAGTTGGATGTGTGTAGTAGGTAGGGCTTTAAGTGAAACCGGTGCTAACGTGCGCAGTGAATAATTCAATCCTGCACTCTCGCAGCCGTGGCAAAGTGGATGGTCGGATTACACCCTATTGCTGTTTCCATCTTGGTCTGAGGAGACAATCACGTTGTCTGTTTAAGCTTACTTCCTCACAGTAGGGTGTCGCTCGAGTGAAAGTCACTACACGCCGAAATTTATTTGTCTACTACTAGAAGCTATCTCCCCCGCTGTTGCTACGCCTGCAGGTTGCTCGCTTCGCTTCGTGGTGCAGCTCCACCCCGGCTACACTGTAGTCTATTAGAATGCAAGTTGCCAGGAGAAGCGCTTCACTAAGATGTCATCCCAACTTATAGACCTGTTGTTACAGAATATGTTTTGTGTCATGCCGGATCCAGAAATATATCATAATGAGTGACATAGGGGTCATGGCCTAACGGTTTGGGCACATATCGCCGAACAGACAGACAGTACGTCACACACACACGGGATTGGCACTGGTAATGTAAATGCCCAGGTGTGAGTCAAATATAGGCTTTGCTTAGCCTGGAGTTCATTAGTATCTGTATTCATCATTAGGTATCTACTTAGGTACTTTATCTGCCACACACTATGAATGTCACACACACGCGCTGCGCGCATGTAAGCACACGCACTCTACCATGCATTCATTCACGTACCTACCAAATGAATAAACTTCAATGCGAGAGAACACTTTGAACACTTCAACTTATTTTTCTAGGGATACACATACAGAATATGCAACCACAACACGTGGCAAGGCATTACTATGTACACATAACAAAATTGGGGGGAGAGAGAGTAGAGAGGTAGAGAGAGAGAGAGAGAGAAGATGAGTAGACTAAGAGTGAAGCATACCGAAGGGATAGAGTGAGTATCCTGACTAATTGCATTTGCCATTTTTAATGCTGAAAAGCTTTCTGTCCATAAACATAGGTTGGGTTGCCAAACAAATGCATAGAACTCTTCAGTACAGAATAAGAATAATTTTAAACACGAAATACAAATAGAATAAGAGAGAGAGTGCAGACAGAGAGAGGAGAGGAGAGAGAGAGAGTAGAGAGAGAAAGAAAGAGAGATAGATAATAGTGTGGTGTGTGTGAGAAGAGAGAGAGAGCAGAGAGAGGGGAGTAGAGGAGAGAGATGGTCAGATGGACGAGAGAGAGAGTAGCGAGAAAGAGGATGGAGGAGGGGGGGGGGAGGTGGTAGATGTAAGTCATCAAATCATCCCTCCAATAGGTCTGGCTGTTAATAGGCGACGAAGAAAAATGGTACTGACATCAGATTTGGACTAATGTTGTGCAGTTTGAAATAATATTATAGTGCGATGGTGGTGGGTTCTTGTCATGAATCTGTAATGTCCAAAACACCTACAACAGTGCCATTTGAAAGTAGTGTGATTAATTATTTTAAAGTCCTCTTCTGTAGGTAAGCCTTTCCAAAGTAGGCAGTGATCTTGTCGTTTAAACTGTTGATGTTAATTCTTCCATGCTACAGTCCTTTGTTTTTAGTTGGTAAATCTACGGCTCTACAACAAAAAACGGAAAATACTCTAACAAAAATGGCAAATACTCCATGTTTGTAGTCGCAATAACCTAACTACCGATTTGCAGTTATCATCTTTGAGACCCCATACACCTACACTCCAATATTACATGTACAATTTATGGGCACAAGCGTAGAACTTTATTCCAGGAATTTTATACACAAACGTAAGCAGAAGCGTCTGGTTTACTAATTTCGAAACAACAGGTCTTTTAGAAGCTCTCAAGTCCGTTTTGACTCCAGCCATCGAAATAGTACAAATTCAGCAAGACGTGCTGATAACTGGTGGTTTGAATTAACTTACCATGTGGGATAATGAAATAAGATAAAAAGAGACAGTGAAATTATTGCTTCGTGTGAAATAGATGTAGGACTCATACAAAGACTCAGAACAAAACCCCCATGGGTTTACATATGTACAATAGAGAATGAATAATCCTCAAATAAATCAGCATAACTAATAAATAAAGCAATACTTTGACTTAACTGTAATTGTAGAATAGTCTATGTCCAAATATAGACAGAAAGCTCACAGGCATATCGCGCCTAGCCATTGTTCTGCTACTCATCAGTTTTCTAGCCATCACACGCTCATCATCATCATCATCATCATCATTCATACATCATCATCATCAGATTGCGCGGCAAAGCAGGATAGCAATTGGCACCGATAGAACGTGCCCGATTCTGGTACCGTGTGCACGAGAATATTTGAATAATTCCATAGTGGGCACCGTCTCAGAACACCAAGGGAAGAGATAGGAGGGAGGCTCGACGGCTTCAGTGTCTTTGATCTTTCATTCATGATTTTAGACAGTCGCGGGGACAAACAGTGCTTAGTTGGGGACGTGAACGCTTTCCCTTAGCTATTTAGATTGCTGCACCTAGTCGTCATTTATTATCGAACTGCATGGTGTCCTCATAAAACAATACAACCACTAAATTCGTCCATGAAATATAGCCATAATGTAGCAATTAATATCATGGCCTTGGAGTCTCCAACAGACTATCTTAGACAATCTATTGGCATCTTTTTTGAAACTTATTACGAAAACTGATAACTTTATATTAAAAACAAACACGCGAAAATATAAAAAAAGCAAATAACCACCTTTGTATTTTTCTGCAGTCAGTGCCTGATACAAGTCTATTGTTTTTATAATAATCCAATTTAAAGGATATCCGTTTGCTCCAAGCCCTCGACTCATTGTAAAGAAAACAAATATAAACATGCATGATAGATCAAAAACATATGCGTTTAAAAAAAAAGATTTATGTGTGTCTTCAGACAGCAACAGTTTTCATGGTAGGTAGGCGCCTACCCTTTCAGACAACGGCCGCTTTCTGAGGCTCCCAGAAACACTTTGCACAGTTTCAAATGTCTTCGTTTGCCTATTGTCAATTTCTACGATATCTGAAGAGCATTTTTCATAATGCGTGTTATACGCGTCAGAATCTCGGAGATAGTTTCACTACTGTCTTACATTTCAATTTTCATGGGCTAAAACGCATAGTAGTTTTTCATAAACAGACATTTATTTGCGGCACAAGTAAATATTTTCTGCTAAAGTGGTTGTTTTTTTTATGAAAAGTGATCTTTTCTAAAAATGGGTTACCATGGGAAACTGCATTTTTTCTGGAGTTCTCCTGGGCCTGATATTCACGTTGAGATAGCATAGAGACTTAGCATGATGCTAACTAGTAAGCTCTTCCAAAAGTCCTGACGGATGCGGTTTTTTGCAAGAAACGACAGTCGCGACACCAGAAAGACACTTTTCAAGGATCGGAACCTCCCTTTGCTCTGTGTTTTCCTAGAAATCAACCCTTCCAAACGGCGATTCTTCCTTGGCGGACTGGATGGCCAGGAGAGAGAATCCGCCTTGGATGGGGTGGGTGGGCTGCCACTCATTATGGTTGAAGTTTTTTTCTTCTTTGTAGTGCAGTAAAACAAAAACGGGAGCTCAGTTCCATTGTTATGAGCGAAACTCCTTATTGGTAAACGCAATACAATTAAAAAAAAAAAAAATTAAAAAAATATTATTGTTGAAATTTCGTGCTCAAAGCACGATTCGGTCTGTCTCAGACGGCTCATTATAAAAGTAGAAGGCACTTTTTCACTGAAATTCATTTGACTTCTGCTACCTCCGCCAGGAAATCCCAATTCGACGGTTGATTTCTAGGAAACCAGAGCAAAGTGTTGTTGCGATCTCTGTAAAGGGTGTTTCCCTGGTGATCTCGACGACGTTTTCTTGCAAAATACCTTTTCCGATCCGTCCATGGTGCCAACTGTTTAAGTGGTTCTAACGGACCCAACCGTGGACAGATGTTTTAGTAATTGAATAATTATCGATAAATCCGTTTTCAAATTCACATAACTACCAGCATCCAAACTATACCTCGTACAATTGCGCGATCACACTCAAAAATGTATAACGAGATAAACATACATACAATAATATGCCGACAGCTTAATGTAACAGCTAACACGCGCCTTAGCTACACAAACAAAAACATAGCTACAGATGAACAAAACACATCACGTATACATTGCTGCGCAGCATACACAACATTCACACATCTACATCTCAGTCATATTACAGCTGTCTCTAATCCTCATCTCTTTCTCTGTCTGTCCGACACTCTCTCTCTCTACGTCTCAATCAAAATCAACTCTCAATACTCAACTTCTCTCTCTCTAGTCACCTATCCTCATCGTCTCTTCGTCATCTTCTCAAATCTCTCTCTACTCTTCTTTCTCTCTCTGTCTGTCTTTGCTCTCTCTCTCTCTCTCTCTCTGTCCTGTCTCTTCTCTCTCTTGTCTTCTCTCTCCCTCTCTCTGTCTGTCTCTTGTCTGTCCTCTCTCTCGTCGTCTCTCTCTCTCCTGAATCTCTTCTCTATCTCGCTCTCTCATCTCTCTCTCTCAATCTGATCTCTCTCGTCTACTCTCTTCACTCTCTGTCTGTATCTCTTGTCTCTCATTCGTATCCCTCTCATCTCTCCGCTCTGCTCCCTCTCTCTCACCTCTCTCTCTCTCTTTCTCATCTCTCTACTCTCTCCTCATCTGCCTCGTCATCTCCGGCTCCTCCTCTCTCATCTCCTCTCTCTCTCCCTCTCTTCCCTCTCTCTCCTCTCCCTCTCTTCTTCTGTCGCTGTCTGTGCTGTCTGTCTTTCCTCTCTCTCGTCACGATCGTCTACACTCTCTCATCACCTCATCCCTCATCTCCGCACTCCTCTCGCGTCGCCATCTTTTATCTCTGACAGAAAAACATCTCTCTTCTCTGTCAACATGTCCCTCTCTGCTATCTCTGGCTACGTCTCTCATCTCTACTCATGTACTGCTATCGCGTACATCATGCTCGCATTTCGCATCTCTCTTCTCTCTCTCTTCTCTACATCTCAATCCATCTACTCTACTCTCTACATAAATACTCTCTCTCTCTGTTCTCTCATATTCTAAAACACATATACTACTCACTCTCGCTCAACTCTCTCCCTCTCCTCCTCCGTCCTCTCGCTCCTCGGCTACTCTGCTCTCTCCGGTCTCTCTCTCATCGCGCTCTCTCATCTCTCATCACATCCTTCTCTCGTCTCCCTCTCTCGTCCCCTCTCTGCACTCACGCTTTATGAATCTGCTTGGTGTAATTATGTGATGAGGAATGTTTAAATACTTGCTTACCTATATACATAATCTGTCATGAACTTTATATACCTTCTATGTTTGCATTTTAACGACTACCCCTTCCCCTCGGTCCCTTTGACATGCGGACACTGGCCCGGTTCATTAAAACATCGTACATTCTTCATTGTTCTCTCTCATCTCTCTCTCTCTCCTCATCCAACGATGCTCCTCTCTCTTCCACTCGTCGGTCCACCTCAGCTCTCTCTCCTCTTCTCTCTCTTTCTGTCCTTTAGCTACCCATTTCTTTTATTGCGTGTGAATTTTTCTCTTTATCCCTGTATCATTAAAGCATTTGTTCAACCTGAAGACCAGACGCCAGCGCAAGAGTTATATAGCAAAAGAGACTATTTCATTTGAATGTTGCCTTTGCAGATAATGAACCCTTTCACCGCACACAGTCCATATTTCAGCCTAACATTTCCTAAAAATGGTACCTGGGTGAGAACGAAATCCATCTGCAGTATGGTTATTCTTCTGTGACATAATATTAAAAAAATAGGTCTACAACCCTCCTTCCCAACTAAGACAATAGGTCTTTGGATAATAAGACCCCGATTTTGATGCACTTCTTTAGTGACATAGGTATTATAAGACCACTTGGTGCTTCCGTAAACATGCTACTGTTGGCGGTGAAAGGGTTAGAGCATATGTGCGACGCAGCCACGCCAGCGCAAGAGTTCTATAGCAACAGAGACTATTTTCATTTGAATGTGGCCTTTTGCACGGATGCGATTAATATAGAATGCAAAAGCGTCCGCTCTGGCATTCTTTAACTGATTAACTGGAACTCGGAGCACGATGATATCTCATAAACAACACCGACATTCACGACTCGCAGAACGCGCCCACGTACGTGCGCATAGCGCGTAAAGCACGCGCGCGGTGCACTCCACGCACGCAACGCACCACATACACGACGACTCACGAGTCTCACGTTCGGCCGCGCTGCGCGAACACGCATAGACACACGCACGCGCGCAACAACACACACATTCGCGCACGGCACGCGAGCAAGAACGTACGGAAGCGGGGGGGGGCGGGGCGAGCACAATGTATCACATGCGTCACTCATGGCATTCATCATCCATAAAACACATTGCACACATTGACACATATACAAGCTATTACACATTACCCACGCATTTACACATATCCATCATAATTTTTTATATGTCCTCTTTGTCTCCATGTCCTCTCTGTCTCCTATGTATTGTCTTGCTGTCCTGTCCTGTCGAGTCTATCCCGTGCTCTCTCTGTCTTATCTCCTCACATCTCTCTCCTCTCTCTCTCTTCTCTCGGCTCTCTCTCTTCTCTTTTCTCTCTCTCATTCTTCTCTCATTCACTCTCTCTCTCTCTCACACACACTACATACAGCGTGCGCGCAGCGCGCATTCAAACGCACCACACGTAAACACCGTAACGACACACACATCACACACACACACCACACTCACACACACACACCACACACACACCGACACCGGCCACACACACACAACAAGACAAAACTTCAAAATACAAAACTATTATTTTCTTTACTCAGTTATGGATTTCTCTTCAAGCATTGAAATGCGTTTTTTAATCCTTCCCTTTTCTGCAGTGATCATTTATTGCACAACGCAAAACAATAGTTTGGTCTGCTGTGGAGGCGTGAGATCGTAAGCGTGAAATCCAACCCCACAACACTCATTCCATGGCATGGGGTCCCGCTGATTGGGATCCGGGGATTCTTTGTTTTGAAACACAAAAATATAAAAAAAAGTACGTCTCCCACCTTATGTAAGTTCTGTGCTTGTAACTCCCTCTATCTACCACTTTCTTTGATCTCTGCGGGGGAGGGGGGGAAAAAGAGGGGGAGAGGGGGGAGGGGTTGAGAGGGGATCGGGAGAGGGAGAGGGGGGGGGCGTGGGGTTGCACCTGTGATATCAACTGGGCTAATCTGTCTTTTAGTCACCCCCCTTGACCCCTCAAATGCCCGCATTGAAAATTGTTAAGAGAAGTGCAGCATTGATATACCAATTTTGTAGACGTAAAATAAAGAGGACTCGGTTGAGGATCAGCCTTGGTTTATTAATTTTATTTGTTCTTATATAAAACTGAAAGAACATGTTTGTGATGAGCCCGTTAACCCAGGGAGGGGTAGGGGAAGGACTAAAGTACATGATTGCCTCCCCCCAAAAAACACCCCACTGGACCATCCGTCGAGCGATACTCCCCCCCTACCCGCACCCTCCCATCACCCCCTCCCCTACTACCCCCTCAAGCCGCTTATGCTCCTGGGCTCATTAAGCTGCGGTTATATTCTCTTCCCCGGTTTCTGCTGTGCTGCGTTTCCGCTCCTCGCCTCTGTTATTATTGTGGTTTCGCTGAGCTGCATCAGTCTCGGCTTGAACGGAACGGCGGTCAGCACGATGGAGATAGCGCGAAAGACATGCGTGAAGCGCTAAAGAGTGAAGATAGAGGAAAAAGAGAGAGAGGGAGAGACAGAGAGAGAGAGAGGAGAGTAGTGAGAGCTGAGTGCTGGCAATGCGTGTGTTTGTGATGTGTGCGTGCGTGGTGCGTTTTGCGTGTGCATGGGCCGCGTGCGCGCGCGCTGTGTGCTTGCGGCGTGTGTGTGTGTGTGCGCGCGCGTGTGCTTGCGTGCGTGTGTTTGCGTGCGTGTGTTGTGTGTGTGTGGTGGTGTTTGTGTGGTGTTGGTGGAGAGGGAGATAGAGTGGCAAATATATATGAGAAACAGCGATAGAGGGAGAGATAGAGGGGGACAGGACGAGGGAGAAGGGAGAGATGAGAGAAGAGGAGCGAGAGAGAGTAGAGAGAGAGAGCATGAGAGAGAGAGAGAGCAGGGTAGACAGACTGGAAACAGAGAGGGAGAGAGTAGGGGGCGGCATATGGATAGGGAAAGGGAGAGGAAGAGGGAGACAGTGAATGGTTTGAGAGGGAAAGGGTAGGGAATGGGAGAGAGAGGAGGGAGAAAATAGTAGAGGGAGTGAGAGAGAGAGAGAAGCAGAAGAAGGAGAGAGGAGAGAGCCGGGGGGGGGGGGGGGGGGGAGGGGGGGGGGGGGGGGGGGGGGGGGGGGGAGGGGGGGGGGGGGTGGGGGGGCGAACGGAGAGGGGCAAAGAGTAACAATTCAACAATGTTTATAATTCTGTTAGGCCTAAGCTCCTACAAAAGACAATACAACGGCCAAGGTAGACAAAAAACACAGTGCAAACATACGAGCGGCTGCAAAGTCCCCTCGCGCCGCAATCGCCGTTGCTATTCCGAAATCGGAATGTTTCTGGCTGTACACATACATAAAAACGTCTCAAAACAGGCACGTACTACATCAAACGCATCAAAACAGCACTTAACCTGATAGTTTTTTTGATATATAGCCTGGGTTTCGACCCGTGATTTGAGTGGGGGTGGGGGCGCCGCGATCATGAGCGTCACACTACGCGCCACAGAACATTCATGACACTGTTGTTTATAAGACCATTCTCAAGAAATGTTGGGGGAAAACTGCATTAAATCCAATGCAAAACTTCGTCGAGATATCACGGATTATGTGTTTCGGGTTGAACCGTGCGTAACTGTCGCGACCTTCTTGACCTTACTGTAAACTAAATACATCAGTGTATCCTAATTTGATGATGATAGACTGAATAGGTTGTGAGAAAAAAAACGGACGAATAGCCGGACGGACGGAGGCACGCGTGCCGGCCGGCCGGCCACCGATGGATGGACCAGACAAACATATATGCTCCCCGAACTTCGGCTCGGGCCCTAAACAAACAAAAAAAAGTCAACATGTAGCCGACAAATCAGCACATTGATGCCAAAACATCAGTAGGAAACATATTCTCTAGATCAGCATGTATCAGCACCCACAATAAACCACATTTATAGTAGTTTTAGAAAAAAAAAAAAAAAAAATACTTCCTCCTTTTCACGAGTGCATAAAAATGGAACATACTAAGCTTCAATTGGTGTCAGGACCATTTTTCAAAGGGCACAGTACTTTCAATTCGATTAGATGTAGCCATTCCCTGATTTTCATGACATAGAGGAATGCAAACATTGTATATAATGACTTTCGATGAAAAGTAGGAAACGCGAGATTCCCAAACTGAGTTTCCGACACTAACGGAAACATACGGTTTTTATCTGTATAGCCGGTTTAACAACGAATAAAATAAAAAAAGACTTTCCAACCTGACGTCCTAGAGTAGAAACACGACAGAGTAATTCGCACTTGTCTCAGGCTGTGTCAGACCTATATAATTGCTACAAGGCTAGAACACCAATGCTACCTCACAAAATGCTGCTCAGGGCTATGCATCGTTATCTAGTGGTTTGTCTTTAGCCATGACAACTCATAGCATAACATCCATCAGTCTCCAAAACCTCCCGAAGTCGAGTGTGTGCTCATGTGTGGTGGGGTAATCAACCACGTAATGTTCTCGTCTGTAGGCTGTGCCGCTTGTACCACACTGTGTCAAGCGCTCCAGCTGTTGGTGATCCCTGGAGTCTTTAGCCAAATTAGGCCTAACAACAGCAGCAATCAACAGGCAGAGGGTGACAGTTTGTTTCTGGACGAAGCAGGCTAACCATTCCATTTAAGCACTTCTCAGTTTATCAAACCGTGATACATCTATACTTGAAAACCAGGTCGCAGTTACAACAGAATTATTAAACACGATTGATAGTATGCATATGCCCGCACCCCCCCCCCCTCGCCCGTATACGGGGGGTCTTTTGCATAAAGAGAAGTTCACCCACCTTCTGGAAGTTCTGTGCTTGTAACTTCCTGCTAATCTGCTGCCACTCTCTTTTGACTCTGGCCTTTTTCCCTTTGCTTATGTCATCTAACTATTCTTTCTGCCTGACGGTCCGTTCTCCTGCCTTTTTAGTCCCCGTAGCCGAAGGAGTTCGGGAGCTATTGTTTCTGTCTGGTCCTCCCGGCGTCTGTCCGCGTCCGTCCGGCGTGTCTCCATCCGTGCTTATCGTCCGTTTGTCTCAACAAAACTTTCAGTCTATCATCAATTCAAATTTTGGCATACTATTTTTGTGCCAGGATCAAGCTATCCACTGATGTATTTAGTTTTAACATTAAGGTCAAGGTCGCGCCTAAGTTTACTGGGTTCAAACTCCCAAACACATACTCGCTAAGTTTCTCGCGCTGCGTTTGCATGTATTTCAATGCAGTTTTCCCTTCCACAACATTTCTGTTTTAAAGTTGTACTTCTATCTCTTGACTGATGATTTTGATGATATATTACAGTGAACCGTACCTAGACTCCACCAACACAGCTGGCACCACCCAGAGACAGCAGACAGAGAAGAGACAGAGACAAGGACAGAGAAAAGACAGAGACAGATAGAGAAAGAGAGCGATGAGGAGACAGAGACCCCGAGGAGAGAGAGAGAGAGAGTAGAGAGAGAGACGCACAGTGAGAGAGAGAGAGAGAGAGAGAGAGCGGTGGAGAGAGAGAGAGAGGAGAGAGTGAGAGAGAGAGAGAGGAGGGGGTAGCAAAACATTTGTCTGTAGTCCTGTGGCTCACCTTGACTACTGAGTTCCTGCGCGCATGTGCTAAGCCCCTTTTTTTGCTGGCATCGCCGATACTCTTGCTTGCCTCAGTGACTGGCTGTCATTGAGTGAATGGAGATGCATTCAGGGGAGGATGTGAGGTGGGTTTCATTGATAGTGCATAGGTGGACACTAAACATTCAGACAATTGAAAGCGTGCCTAGGCCCTTTGTGTCACAGGCCCGATCTGTCCTCACTTCTATTACCGTCCATCTGTCGTGCGTGCGTCCTGTTTCAGTTCTCAATGGTCTCTCCCGCTGTGTTGTTCAGCGACAAAACATTCCGATTTCGGAGCAGCCGGCGATGCTGCGATGGGTGACTATTGCGCAGAGGCCGCTCGGCGTTGCACTTTTTTTTTTTACGAACTCTTCCAATAAACATTTCCTCCAGCCGAAGTCGCTTGCTGGGCCTACAAATTTCTTACGTTAGGCTCATAACGTCAGATGACGCATCTCTTCGCTCATATTGACAGGAAGCTGTCCTGAGCGACCGTGAAAAGAAGAAGCAAGTAAGAAGAAGAGAGAATTAAAAGAAGAAGAAGGAAAGTATGTATCATGCATTGTTCATTTTTGACTATCCTGTTCTTGTAGTGTTACGTATCTCTTAATCTTCAAGATTCAGAACAAACATAATTTCGAAAGTTTAACAAGCTACATTCTAAGCTAAGCTACGATACTGACTAAAATTAGAGAAACGAATTATCCAATCAAAATAATCCAACATGTTTAATTTTCATCATTCACATTTTTTTCAACGTATGATACACGCTAGTATTACTAGTCTAGACACATCCTCTTCAAAATCTTAGTGAGAGAAGTGAGGGGGGAAAGATAGATATATAGAGAGAGAGAGAGACGTAGGATACAGGGAGCAGAGAGAGAAGCACGAGAGCAGAGAGCAAGTGAGGACAGAGAGGAGCGCAGCCGAGGCCCACACACACACACCACACAACACACACACACCACACATAGACTGAGACCAAGATAGAGATAGAGAGAGGAGCAGACAGAGAGAGAGAGAGTAGAGAGAGACACTCGCACTTCACAGAGACAGAGAGCGAGACGACAGAGGACGAGACGTCGATGGATCAGAGAGACACTGAGAGAGAGAGAGAGCCGAGAGAGAGGGGAGAGGGAGAGAGAGAGGACGAGATGAGTCAGAGAGATGTACAGAGGAGAAGTAGCAGAGAGAGCAGAGAGAGAGAAACCACCACACACACACCACACACACATACACACACACACACATCATAGGACTGACTACAAGCACGAGAGATTGGAGAGCGGAGAGCAAAACGAGAGAGAGATGAGAGAAGAGAGACACAACACACGACACTCACCGAGACAGAAGAGAGAGAGCACACACGAGAATGGGAGTGATAGACAGAGACCTACGACGAGAGACACAGAGAGAGAGAGACCAGAAAGAGAATCGAAGAGACACACGAGAGACAGAGAGAAAGAGAGAGAGACGAGTAGAGAAGAGAGAGAGAGAGCCAGAGATGAGAAGAGAGCAGCTAGAGGCGAGAGAGAGAACAGAGAACAGAGACCAGAGACACAGAGCAGAGAGACAGAGATGTATGTACGAAATGGACAGACGGACGGCTAGAGAGGAAGGTGAAACAGGAAGAAAACTGACCATGCTCCTCTCTCTATCATCCTCTGTCCTGTCTCTGACTCTCTGTCTATCTGTACTGTCTGCTGCTCTGTCTGACCGGTGTGTGCGTGTCCTCTCTCTCTCTCCAATTTTTATTTTTCTGAACTGTTTGAGCCCCGCTGACCGCTTAACTGCAACCATTCCCTTCTCCATTCCCTACCTCCAACCCCATCGCCCTCGCCCCCCCCTTCCCCACTACAGGGGCAGCCACTAATTGAGGGAAGCCCCCAACTCCTATAGCTCTCTATACAGGTTGTATACGCTTACGAGGATACTACAGTTGATTAGACCATGTGTTAGAAAGTGACCCACACCCCAAACCCCGCCACCCAGGAGCCCACCCCCCGCCTCCTTTACGTATGGCCCTCATCGCACACTAACGCCTCGTACAACAGTTCATCGCGGATATCCCATGCGGCAACTCCGTACACAGGTAAAAGAAAGAAGGGTAAAATAATTACGGATTCGTGAACATTCAGTACACGTGCGCAAATCTTTCCCACTTTTCTTTCTTTTACTTATCTACGATTGGCGCACGATCAGCTTTCCGCACTGAATCTCCGCACATTCCATGCCCGCCGCAGCCATGTACACACATTAACAACAACAACAACAGCTTTGTTTGAATCACTTTTAGGGGAGGACGATAAGCTGATAACAACAACAACAAGAACACCAACACGATCATCATCAACAACAACAACAAAGAACACCAGACAGGACGATCACCAATAACAAGAAAACAAACAATCAAGACCACCAACACAGCTCAGCGACAACAACACCAACGACACAACAACACAACGACAGACAATAACACCAACAACAACATCATCGAACAAGACAACAAAACACTAGACCAACGAGATCACGACAACGATAATTGGGACACCACCACGAGTCTACACAACGACATACAACAACACCAACACGATCATCGACCACACCCACAACAACAACAACAACACCAAACAGAACAACACAGCAATCAACACCACCACACCGACCACTCTACCACCAACAACAACAAACAACACACAACATCAACGTAACAACAACAACAGACGCAGTATTCATCGCGATAACAAATCAACCGCAGTGGCCCACACAATAAATATATTCATAGTCGTAACGCCCAAAAATTTCCCCCATCCATCAAAAACGGTTTAACGTAACAACAGAAACTAAAGACACAATCCGTCACAACCACACGCGCGCGCGCACACCACAACAACACCCTACACACACACACGACGCTCGTGCGCACGCGACGCGCACCACCACACACACCACACACAACAACACCGAGCCTTTACGTCCATCCTTATCTTTCCCTGTCCCCCTCCCCTCTCCACCACACCCCCCCCCCTAACCCTTACCACCTTCCACCATCCACCTAACCCATCCTTCCCCCACGGACCTTCCCTGTTATCTGACCCCCTCTCCTGACCGACACGGCTGTCATCAGCCAGTAACGGGGGAAGCGAGGGAATCAGACAAACAACTCTGTAATGTATGTTCAATCACGCCTTTCTGTCGTTTCCGACTATGACTCACCAGAGGAGGCATCAGGAGGGCGTGGGCTCTCGGAGGTGGGCGGGCCCGGAGGTTTGCTTCGTTCCCGTCCGGTTCTCCTGCCGGGGCTGGGCAAGATGTGCACCCATGCATAGTGCTGGAGATCGCCTTGCCCACGGTATACTCCCCTCCCCCCTCCTCCCGGCACACAAACAAAAGGGATTTTGAGGACTCAGATATGTAGATACTATATGCTGGCAGTTGGGGACCCAGTCCTCTAAATGCCCTACAGAGCCTAGCAACCTCGTCCCCTAGGTCAAAACCAACAACATCCAAATACCAAAACGGGGTCATCTTTTTTTAGAGTGCTTAACAAGTTTGTGGCGTCCGGTTTTTGTGGCGCGTGCCGAACAAAGTTGTGACTTTCCGGAACGTTTTTTTTAAATATATTTTTTAAATTAAGAGCCCCCCCTCCCCCCAGAAAAACAAACCCATGTCGATCCACGATAGCCCAGGAGAGAGAAATTTCAGGAGAACGTCATTGCTATTTTCTTTGTACGCGGTCTTACGAATTCGTGGGTTCTTTTTTTTTTGTGGGGTATGGCGAAACTTGGTCCATTTTTTCCCAACGTGTTTGTTGTTGTGTGCGTGTTGGGTGGTCTTTTTTATTCTTCTTATTCGTGGATTGCGGGGGTGTCCCTTGATAGCTCCCCTGTAGGCTCTCCATAATATGCACCGAATGTGTGTCAGATATCTTCTCTTTATTTTAATGATGTGAGACGTTTTTTATTGCATGTTTTGCAGCACAACCACTTTTCCGCCTCAGTTCTTTTGCCTTACCCTCCACTATTATATCTTCCTCCACACCAGAACAACAAAGCGTAAAGTTGTATTACATTAATAGCTTTCATGGTCGCATTCCGCTAGCTAACTCAAACATGACAGTCCTATTCATTACTGTATAGTTGTCTTGTTTTGCTTAGTTTTCAACTATCTGTCGATTTCCCCTCTGCGCCCCCCCCCCCCTCCCCCCCCAATTCTAGCCGACCGCCCCCTACCTAAATCCCCCCCCCCTTAATGCCTTAGTCAATGATTACGTTATATCATTATGATTACTCCTTTCACTGCTATATTTCAACTGCCAGCCATGTTTCAGCCAATACTTTTCCATCAAGTTTACCTGGGTAGAGTACAGCAGTCCCATACTGCAGTAATTGCGGGATCTGTTCTGTGATATAACTATATATTTTATATATATATATATGACGACTGAGAGTCTTTCACAAAATAAACGAACAGCTGTCTTTTGCATAGGGCTTAGTCTATCTTCCCCCATTGGGGAGAAAAGTAGAATCCAGTCTACCTTATTTTCTTTTTACTTATTTCTTTTCAGACAACAGAACAAATAATCGTCAGGACGGTCGTGCTACTAATTAAAAGTTCTGATTGAGTGTCTTAGGCTCTTAGGTCACAACTGATCACATTGGATACAAACACATAAGGTTTGTATTACAGCAGATCTATAATATATATAACGAGAAAGTTTCTTAATGGTGTCGTTGGTAATCTATATTACCCTTCTTCAATTCTTGTAACGTTTACTATATATTATATATAATTACTACATATTACTAAAACAAGGTCTATCCTTAATTTATCCCCCAAAACAACTAAGACATAGGTCTTTCGGATAATAAGACCCGGCCAGCACCTTTATGGTGTTCCTTTTAGTCAGTGACCTTCAGCTGTTCAATCACTGTGGCTGCTAATAATGCAGCTGTTTGGCGGGGACAAGGTTAAGTTTTTCTATTTGTTTATTTCGTTCACACGTCCTTTGTCGACTTTGGTTCCCCCCCCCTCCCCGCCCCTCCCCTCCCCGGCTGCCCAATCGCACGACTCCCTCCCCCCCCCCCCACCCCCCCCCTCTACCCCCCTAGCCATCTCCCCATCACCAGACCGCCTATACTACCCTCAAATATGGACCGCCCCCTCCCCGACATCAGGGTCCGCCGAGGCCTTCCTATCTCCATACTTATTTACTCCCCGTTTGCCGAAATGGTTACTTTGCGTAAGTTCTTGACTAATTCGGCCTTGTGAAAAGAACATCACATAAACAACTCCTTCGCCCAATTTGTTGGCAAAAGGATGTGTCCAAAACGTGATATCGAGGATGCTTTTTTTTTCGCCATGTCCCTATTTCTCGCCCGTTCCTGCCCATCCCATTTTTCTGTTCCTTAATTCTCCCTTTCCGCCCCTTTTCCCTCCGCCCCCCCCCCGGTGAAAGTTCGTGATTCACTTTTTATTTATTTCATTGGACCGTTTGACTGAAAGACCAGTTTTTGGGGTATAGAGCGCTTTGGTACTGATTACAGCTCCTAAAAGAACGCTTTGTAATTTTCACCTAAGCATGTCGAAAGTTCAGGGTTCGCTGTACCTTTATTTATTTATTCTTTATTTTTTTTTTATCTTGATTCTCATTAATAACAACAAAGAAATCGGGCGCGTGTGCCTTAAAGCTCTTTAGGCGCTTCTGCTGAGGTTCACTAAGAATGTTTCCTATAGGATCGAGTACCAAATATTCTGCAAAGACCAAATAGAACTCTTTTATGTCAATTTTGTGCACAAGGCTAACCTATTCCTCTCCGAATACTCACACGCTCCCCGCTGCCCCTGGCCGCACGCCTCTCTACACATTTGCGTCCGAACCACAACCACATCTACAAAAAAAAGCAAGCAAGCAATAAAAATGCCACTACTTTTGTCTTCTCTATCTACACTTACCTGCTCATAAACACCGTGATCATAATAAGACTAACCGAGCCTTTTTTGTAAACGCATTGCTAACTAATACAATGTGGCAACGGATACTATTCATTGCACTTTCTCACTTAGTATGCACTTTAAAACTTCAATCTGCCTTCTTTATATAGCGTATGTTCCTCTATGTTCCCCTCCCTCGAATTGGTAGTGTCGTGGCTTTGCTGTGGGCTGCCCATACGTGGCTTGGGGTAATCAAGCAACAATGTGTCACGCCCGTAATAATGTTTCTCTATATCTCCTTATTACTACCCTGCTGTGTTGCATTTAGTATTAACCCCTTCCATTAGTGTTTTTTCTGGAGTGCTTCGTTCTTATGCTGTCTTTTTCGGCTGTATGGTGATCCCTGGAGGTCTTTTTTTCATCCTAAAAAGCCGAGTGTAAAAGACAAAGGCAGAAACAAACCACAACAAACAACAAAACAATAAAGAAGAGATCACTGTATTAAAAAATACATAAACTCTGCAACCAAAAAAGAAAAAAAAAAAGAAAACACCACCGCGATTCTCACCAAAACCAAAAATACACACAACACCCACCAGACACCCCAAACAGCGAAAAAAAACTCCGAATTACCTACACAAACAACCCGGCCACACCCACACCGCGCACGCACTTCATTACGTAGCACAGACAAAACAACTTAAAGTACACCTAAAAAAAAAGAAATACAACAAAAAAAAATAAACAAACAGCACACGGGACCAAAAACACACAAAAAGAACAACAAAAGACACCACTCACACACTTACATCAGTCACCCAAAGAACAAAACAGTATGCAAACACATGCACAGTATAACCAGCCCCTGCACTAGACTGCAACGCACCAACAACATCACACACACCCCACAACACTCACAAAGCCACAAACACACAACCCACACAAAACAACAAACAACACCAAAATGGAACTGTATTTACTTTATTATACGGGTATACGACTCTTATACTGTGGCTGTAATATTATCTATACGTCTTATAATATAATCGGCGCGGCTGACAAAAAATCATATCGATATATACATCAACGACTCAAAGCGCACACAGCCTAAACACTCAAGCAGGACCTCCACAACCCAAGAAAAACCGCAACTTGACCTCGAGACCTACACCACTTAGTAGCCTTCATAACGACGCATATCAAAAAAAACAAAAATATTGCAAATTACAAAGCCGAAGCACGTCCCACCGCGAACCAACAGGACGAGAAATGCCGGCGAGATTTTGAAGACCCCCCACTCTCTTTCTCTCCTCTCTCTCTCAAAGAAGATCGCTCGTCGCCTCCTCTCTATCTCTCTTCCTATCTCTCTCTCTCTCTCTCCCTCTCCCTCTCATCCTTCTCTCTCTGTACGTCTCCCCCCCCCATCTATCGCGCGCGAGCGACGCATCTCGGTGCTCCATGCGCTGCGCCGGCGCGCAGAGGCGTGTGCAGTACAGGGCAATGCACAGAAAACGGACGGAACCCGGGGCGGACACGACCCCACAGCGGGCACGCACGCACGGAAAGGCATCACCAAGGTAGTACATTTGGACGTGAGGGCAAAATCGGACATACCAGATGCTTCATTGTGCTACTAAGCCTCAATTGATTTTATGAGATTTTGATCCAGGTTTCATATCTGTTTGCATAATTGTAAGCCTCAAATTGAGTTTTATGAGATTTTTGAGATCCTGAGGGTTTCATAATCTGTTTGCATATTGTGATGTGCGATTGGAAAAACCTTGGGTAATCGCTCTGGTTGGGTTTAGGCAAAAGCCAAAAAGAGTCAACAACCCCCAAATATTAGGTTCTATTTATGGCATATTTATTTGGTGCATTTTGTAGTGTTCTTCTTTACCCACATAATAAGAAGACATTTTGAAATGGTTTTTCTTTGTTTATTTGATTGTTTAAATCAAGTCCATCGAAAACAGATAGGCAGATGTGTAGCCTTCTATGCCCATTTCTGCAAATGATCATTTTGAATGCCAAATTTCAAATAATTATAAAATAAAGCTAAACAATATTCTCAAATCAGTTTTTGTTGTGTGTATTAGCAAAGAACTTTGCTCCCTCAAGAAAAATTAAAACTCAATTTATGCCGAATTCCATTATGTCTGGTTTTCCCATCACACTGTCGCAATTATGACACAAGTGCAGAAAAACGATGATGCGTAGCGTGTTCTTATATTATAAGTAACGCAAGTAGATCAATACCAGCGGGTTTTTGCCTAAAGTGAGGGTAATAAACAATTTCAAACAGACAATGATGTGCTTTCATTATAAAGTCAAAACCCAAATAAAACACTGATTATATTGTAACCCTTTGACCGCCAATGTCCACTTATGCCCACATTGGTTTAACACACCCATTTCACTAAAAGGCATCAAATCGGGCCTGTTATATGAAGACCCTTATTTTCTTAATTTTTTTGAGGCAGGTAGGCCTAATGTTATGGCATTTCACATGGAAATTCCATACTGCAGATACATTTTAATTTCTTACTCTGTCATTTTATGCTGCTGCCAGGTTGTGCCTCAGAAAGCGTTGACGAATTCAGCGACACCCCTGCTGATTAACAGCTGCCCTGGCTTCCCTGTTGACGCTAGAGTAGAGTAACAAAGTGCCCCTCGTTGCTATCGCTACTGCTAATGCTCATTCTTCCAGACCTACCTCTCCTCTATTCTCTCTGCCTACACACCAGAACGCACCTTCAGATCAAGTAGCCTCAAACTTCTTTGCACACCTTTCCACCAATACAAAACAGTTGGCACGAGCTTTCCGTTTCCAAGCACCACACATCTGGAACAACCCTCCGCCCTCTCTCCGCATCTCTCCATCTTCGAGCTTTGTCTTCTTTCAGAAACTGTGCCTGACACTGTTCTCTTCAAAATACCTCTGCTGATCTCCTGTGGTCTTCTCCCCTCGTTCACCCACTGTGAGTTTTGCTGATTTGGACTATGTGTGCGTGCAGTGCGATGAATGGGCTAATTGTTTTTTTCATGGATTTTTGTATGGTTGTGCTTCCACTTTTGTATAATTATGTTTGTTTTCTTTTCCTTCATGAGTATTGTATGTAAATGTTTTTTTTTGTAAAGGCGCTGTGAGTCCTGCTTTCTGCGCCAGGAGAACGCGCTATTTAAGAGTTATTATTTATTATATTAATTCTTAATGGGGGGGGTGGGGGTGTTAAAAATATATGGCTGGCGGCTAAAGGTTAATCATCCAGCGATATCGGTTTTGTTAACACATTTCCCGATATCGAGCAATGATCGAAGGCATACCGTTTCAGCGACAATTGATGTTCTCTTTCTTGTCTGTTTCAATGCTCGATCAAGTTGCTTCGTTAGTGAAACCAACTGCCAAGTAATTCATGCATTCCTGCTCACAAGAAAATAGGGGATAATTATTGACTTTGCAATATTTCCATTGGTTCAATAACCAGACCATAAGTTTCATTTCGTGTGAAAATGATAGTTCAGCCTTTCTTGGCTGTTAAATCCAAGACGCAGATCAATTTTGAAATGTCACGTTAAGGCCATAGGCGATAAACATCAGTGGGTGTGTTATTCGAAATCACAAAACACCCTTCGCACTCGCTCTTGACAGATTGTTGGGCCACTGTTTGCTGCCAGTGCATTCAAGGCAATTGCTTTGCTCATGCTCTGGAAACAAGTCCTCCATGAACAATTTTCTGGAAGATAAATGTTTTCCCCGCTCTGTCCCTAGATAATTATACGGACCATTACTATGTCAAGCTGCAAGCTGAAATTGAAAAAAAGCCAGCGTTGGGCAGATTTTAACCTCCAAAACTGATGACAATTCGCGTCTCCACTGAGCACATTTTTTGTGCAAGATCACCTTCACATCTACGAAACCCAGACCTTTCCCACGACTCATGCAAGATCCCCTGACGCATTTTCAATCAAATGCGCCGCAAAAACACACACAACCAACCCCCCCCACCACCCCCCCACTCCCCACCACCCACACACAAAAGCGAAGCGAAAACTTGAACAAAAAACCGAATTGTCCGATCAGTCACTTTTAATGTACCCGAGTAGCGTGGAAACTATGGGTCGTATACACATTACATGCGGAGATTCCCGTGCGGAAACGGCGTGCGTAATCCGTAAAATTAAGTAAGTAAAAGATAGAAGGAAAAAAGGTTTGTGCACGTGTCCGTATTTCCCCTAATCCGTATATTTTTTCCCCCTTTCTTTCTTTTACTTATTAATTTACGGATACATTTTGTCCATTCTTTTTTTATACTTATTTACGGATTGCGCACGGATTTCCGCATGAACTGTGTACAAGAGCCTAATAATTACGAACATCGTAAGGAATAGGATATGTCGTAATAACTACTTGCACAATGTTCACTTTTGCGGGAGATAATACAGATCATACGTTTGTTACGTCGCATAACGTTTATTTTATTTCGTGAATACGTTTTCTTAGCTCTTCTTAGTATCTCCATCGTTGCTAACATCCTCTCGGTGTGTTTTGTCTTTCTTTTAGGCCTACTGACTTCTTTTTTTCTTCCAACATAATCAAGATTGTCAAAAAAGCCTATTCTGTACTAATAGGAATTGTTTGGAAATAATTGAAAGGGAGTAATTTCATGGTGTGTGGGAGTGATCTTGCCTAATTCAATCGGTCAAACAGGGGAAGTCACTCTACCATCAGCTCTCGTAGCCTATCGACTCGTGTGTTTGAGCAGACATACAGCACTTAGAACACCAGTGCGTCATTCTAAATATGTATGTCATTTTATATTTTTACGTCACATTTTGCAAGTTTTATCAGTTTGTGGCCACTGACCACCACCAATATTATTTTTCTTTACAAAAAAATGTTTGCAAGTCGCTGACATGACTCGCATCCTGCGGTTTCAAGCTTCGGAGACGCCACTGTTGCATTGTATGGTATGGTAATTGATCGAGTAATGGAGGTAAAACAAACTCTAAGTTTCACGAAGAGCTCTCCCCACTAGGTTTTTTTTTCTCCGAAAAATCGTCTATTGACCACGCGCCTCGACTTCACTGCTTGTAGAAAATAGTCGAACATGCTGCTTCCCCCCTACGAAGTGAAGAGATGTATAATAAAAACAAGCGCGGATTCGCATCGGTTTGTGGCGTTGCGACAATTGAAAACGAAACATCATTTTAAAGAGCAGCCTCGATTTTGAAGTGCAGCCTCGATTTGAAGTGCGACAATTTTGTAGCCTCGATTTGAAATTGAAGTGCGACAATTTTGGACAGACCGACAGACCGACTGACAGACCGACCGACAGAACACACAGACCGACAAAGTGAGTTATAGGTTTGTGGCTTGTGCCACAAACAAAAATTATATCATCCGAGGAGATGGTATCATCCGCGAACTAAAACTAGAACAGCCTGGCCCGAGTGAAAAGATCGTGTCGCACGCACGCACACGAGTTGAAGAAGAAGTTGTGTTGTCTAGAGGTAAAATACGAAATATTCCTCAATTCCAATACGAGGGGAAAAGTATCAAAACGGTATTTGGCTATAACTATTTGGGCATCTATTTTAACTACAACAATAAATTTAGTGTCGCCCAAAAACAACTCTATGACAAAGCATCACGAGCTATGTTTTGCCTCTTAAAAAAGTGTAAAAAGATGATGTTACCTATAGATATAAAAATAGAGTTATTCGACAAAATGATTACTCCCATTCTTCTTTACGGAAGTGAGGTATGGTGCCATAACATGACAGATTTAGCTTCAAAACTACAACTTCGTTACAATAAAATTGTTCTCAAATTAAATAAAAAGTACACCAAGCTGTATGGTTTATGGGGAATTGGGGCAGTACCCTTTAGAGATTCAAGCGAAGAGCAGAATGTTGAATTTTTGGTTTAAACTTGTCAATGATGCTAACCAGTCCAAATTATCCTGTACCATGTATCGTTTTATGTTACATTTGTATAAAGAAAACAAACATGTGTCACCTTTCATTTTATCTGTCAAAACTTTATTAGATAACCTTGGATTGAGTGGTTTGTGGCTACAGCAACCACACACCAATATTTCACAAAACTGGTTTAAATCTAAAGTTTTACTCACCCTAAAAGATCAATTTATCCAACAGTGGTTCTCGCAGCTGGAAGAAAAACAAATATTCAGTAACTATAAATTGTATAAAGATATGTTTTCTTGTGAGGATTACTTCAAAATGTTACCCGAAAACTTATTATTGTTTTTTGTAAAATTTATAACATTAAATCATAGATTACCCATTCAAATGGGGAGAATCCAAAATATCCCACATAGTGAAAGGTTTTGCTCGAAGTGCGACCACCAAGCTCTAGGAGATTGATTTTCATTATGTTTTTGAATGTCAAACGTTTCAGGATGCTAGAAAACGTTATTTGCCAAATTATTGTTTAAAAAAACCCAAACGTAATAAAGTTTAATTCCTTATTTCAGTCAAAAAATAAAAGAACTCTCAGTCGTTTAGTTTGTTTCATAAATGTTATTTTAAAAGAGTTCTGAACCTTAGTTGATACCACGTACCTCATACCACATTCACATTTTTATTTTTTTTATTTTTTTAGACTATTATTCAGATGAAAAAAACACCTCTTGGTCACCATGTCTGAGTTTATGTCCTAATTGTTTCTTGTCTTGTTTCATATGTCAATATATTTGTTAATGGAGATAAGTTAATTAGCGGTTTTAAAAAAAGGAATTCTATATGTGAAATTCCAGCACCTGTGTTTGTGCTGTATATATATATGTGTGTGTGTGTGTGTGTGTGTGTGTGTTGTGTGTGTGTGTGTGTGTGTGTGTGGTGTGTTTGTTGTGTGTGTGAAGGTGTATCTTGTGCATGGATGGTATAAGGTGCCTGTCTATATGGTGATGAGTACTGTTTAAAAAAATGTGTTTTTGTTGGGGGTTTTGGAGTTGTTTTTTGGGAGCCTATGTAATACTATGTTGATGTGTACTGTTATGGGGTCTTTTGGGGCTATTGTTTGGAATGTTTGATGCCGCAGGTGTGAATGGTACGTGTATTCATTTTCTTGTGCCCCCAGGGATTTTTGAAATAAAGTTGATTTGATTTTGATTTGATTTGATTTGATTTTGAGGGAACTTTGAGCCTGTGTGATTCGAGCCTTGTTTGTGTTGGACTTTGGGTTTTTGTTTGTGGCACAAGCCACAAACCTATAACTCACTTTGTTGGTCTGTCTGTCGGTCAGTCTGTCGGTCGGTCTGTCGGTCGGTCCAAAATTGTCGCACATATCGTAAAAGTGAGTCAGGCTCCAAATTTGTCGCACCTTCAAAGGTGAGGCTGCACTTCAAAATTGGGGGGGGGAGGCTGCTCTTTTAAAAAATGATGTTTCGTGCTTTCAATTATCGCACGCCACAAACGATTGCTGAATCCGGCTGAGCAAAGCTGTTTTTCCACTGTGTAGTTAAAACAGTCCTACAGACACTCAGGGAGCATCATTATTATTTTCCCGTGTTTGATATCCTCGTTCTCCGAAATCGGTTCTTATGTCAGGCTGAATGCAGCCGGGGAGATCATTGAAAACTAAAAACCGGACACTTACGTAACTTACCCATTATGTGCCATATGGCCATGAGAACGTCAGAAGAACTACAGAAATAAGAATAAGAAGAAGAAGAAAGAAGAATTAAGAAGAAGAAGAAGAAGTAGAAGAACAAGAAGAAGAAGAAGAAAAAGAAGAATCAGAAGAAGAAGAAGAAGAAAGAAGAAGATAAGAAGAAGAAGAAGAAGAGAAGAAGACGAAGAAGACGAGAAGAAATAAGAAGAAGAAGTAGAAGAAGAAGAAATAGAAGAAGAAAGAATAAGAAGAAGATAAAGAAAGAAAAACAGAAGAAGAAGAAGAAGGAGAAGGAGAAGAAGAAGAAGAAGAAGAAGAAGACGATGGACGAAGAAGAAGAAGAATAATAGAAGAAGGAGGATGAGGAGGAGAAGAAGGAGAATAAGAAGAAGAAGAAGAAGAAGAGAGAAGAAGAAGTAAAAGAAAGAAGAAGAAAAACAAAGAAGAAGAAGAAGGAGAAGGAGAAGAAGAGAAGAAGAAGAAGAAGAAGTACGAAGAAGAAGAAGAGAGAAGTTAGGAGGAGATGCAGCGGTCGAAGAAGAAGAAGAAGAAAGGGAAGGGTAAAGAAGAAGCAGAAGAAGAAGAAGAAGAGAGAGATAAGAGAATAGAAGAAGTTACCTAATCGTTTTCTCTGTTTTCCCTTTACCACGACACCACCACGTCACGTGTCAATAATCCACAGTTATTCATCGTTGTTTTTTCCTCTCTTAAGCTGGTTACGAAATCTTAAAGACACACTGACGCACCACGATTAAGTAGTCCCTTGGGTTTTTTTCTGGGTAGCTGTGACACACATACAAATGGCATGAGCGACTTAAAGAATGATATGTTTAATCGACATCTAGTCGATGACCCATTTTGTGCTTGTGGTAACGGGGCGGAGACGGTGGAGCATTACTTGTTACATTGTATTCTCTTTAATGGAGCCCGTGCTCGTACAATTTCAACACTTCCAATAGAATATTGTATTGTCGAAACACTTCTCAAGGGTAACCCTACACTACACATTAATACAAACATTTTGATATTTGAAACTGTCCATGAATATATTTTCGAAACCAACAGGTTTTAAGTCATGTTTGTGTTTATTTCATTTAACTATTTATTTATCTTATTTATTAGCACTAGTAGTATTGAAATTTGTAAAAAGCAATATTGTCTGTATATCAGAAACGTGTACGAATTGTGTGTGCTTCTCCAATGCTATACTGGCTGATTCACAGTTCATGTTGTGCTATGGATAAATTATTGTTTTTGTTTCCCCTTGGTCTCTCCCAAATTTACAAATTTGTAAACTTATTGATTTATTATTATTATTATTATTATTATTATTATTATTATATTATTATTATTATTATATTATTATTATTATATTATTATTATTATATTATTATTATAGTTTTTATTATTATTATTATTATATTATTATTATTATTATTATTATATTATTACTTTTGTTTTGTTCACGACTTAAAACTCTTGTTTGTATTCACAGTTTATATTACTTTTAAACGCAGTCTCCATCTGTTCAATCAATTGTGCAATTATGATGGTTACTTTAAGGAGCACGGTATAATCTTCGAGTAATTTGTTCACACTTAAACTCTTCTTTTGTATTCACAATTGTTTGTATTACTTGGTTTAAATGAAGTCTCCATCTGTTCAATCAATTGTGCAATTATGACGTTAATTTAAGGAGCACGGTATAAGCTTCGAGCTTGTTGTTGCTCTAATTGTCTTTCTGTTTGATCGTTTCCGTGGGAGTGAGTGTGAATAAAGATTTGTTTAAACCACATACAAATGTTCCCAACTTCAAATTGAGGCTGCTCTTTAAAAAAAAAATGATGTTTCGTTTTCAATTTGGGGACATTTGTATGGGAGTCAAACCTGGTCGAAACAAGGTTTCTTACCAGCTATAAGAGGGAAAACACGTGAAACCCGTGATTTTGACACGTTATCTGGTGGTTCGATCTCCAAAAAAAAAATTTCCCTTCCTAGCATAAGAGGGACTGTGCAACTTGACGTGTGTGTGTGCGTGTGTGTGTGTGTGTGTGTGTGTGGTGTGTGTGTGTCTTTGATATTATTCTGAAAAGGACGTGTCACAGTCAGCTTTGGACTACTATGTTCTTCACGTTTCTGGACACACACAAAACGCCATCATCGATGGCTTGGAGTCAAAGCGGACTGTCTTTAGATAGTCCATTGACATATTATTGACTTATTACAAACAACTAATAACTTGTATCAAACATGACTGCAGAAATATAAAAGGGGGTTTTGCTTTTTATATATTCTGCAGTCTTTCTTTTTTATACAAGTTATTATTTATTTTTTTGTCCAATCTAAATATAGCCCGTGTTTTGACATCCAAGCCAACCCGTAGCCCATGGCATCGCGTTTATGTTTATGCATTTGTGACAGTGGCATGAAAAACTCCCAGACATAATGGAATTTTGGCATAAATTGAGATTTTTATTTTTCGTGGTGGAGCAAAGATTCTTTGTTAATACTCAGAAACTCGATTTGAGTCATCTTGTCTAGTTTTTATTTTATGATTATTTGAAGTTTGGCATTTACTTCCCACATGGAAGGTGAAAAGTGGGAAGTGTTAGCTTCATTGTAGGCAGTGGGTGATTTCACTATGATCCCCAGCTGTAGTGAAGGTGAAAGGGAGAGAGCAAAAAACAACAACCCGGCTTCAGTCAGCTGCAGGATGCGAGCTCTTTGTATATTCAGGCTTTTTTTGGCGCAACCAAAAAAAACATCCTTACTTGCACGCTTTTTTGTATTTTTACCTCAGCCTACTACTCATTTTCAGTCCACTTCAGCCCATTACCATCACTAATACCTTTCTTCTTCTTGTTCTTCTTGTTCTTCTTGTTTCTTCTTTGTTCTTCTTGTTCTTCTTCTTCTTTCTTCTTCTTCTTCTTCTTCTTCTCTTCTTCTCTTCATACTTAATACCTTTTCTCAAACATCTTTACAAGATAAAGACTTAATATTTTTAAAAAAAACAATGCCAAGAAAGTGTCCAGTTGTCTGTGCCTTTTTGGAGGCGGTCAAGAGACCGCCTCCCCTTTATCGTCGGGCAGCGTATCACATGACTTTTTACTGTGGATGATCACGTGATCTTTTGGCCAGTTCTATAGTATGTGGAGGGAGCACGTGACCTGCTGGGCGCATCAGAGTTGTCTTCCCTTTGTCATTGAAGTTGTCTGCCCTTTTTAATTGAGCGTGCGACTCTACATGTAATGTAGGTCCGTGGGTGCGACGCGCTGGTGGATCATTGAGAACCTCATGAATATGTATCAGCCTAACAGACTGGTGACCAGAACATGTTAGCCTACAGAGTTAGGCTGTGACTGTTCTCTCTCTCTCTCTCTCCTCTCTCTCTCATCTCTCTCTCTCTCTCTCTCTCTCTCTCAGTCTCTCTCTCTCTCTCCTCTCTCTCTCTCTCTCTCTCTCTCTCTCTTTCTCTGCCTTGCACGGCTTCCAATTTTGTTTCCACATACTATCTCTTTTTGTCTCTGTCTTTCGCCCTGTCTTTCTCTGCCTCTCTCTCTGCTCTCTGTCTCTGTCTGTCTCTGTCTGTCTGTCTGATTCCTCTCTCTCTCTCTCTCTCTCTCTCTTCTCTCTCTCTCTCTCTCTCTCGTCTCTCTGTCTCTCTCTCCTCTCTCTCTCTCTCTCTCGCTCTCTCTGCTTCTCGCCTTGCATGGCTTCCAATTTTGTTTCCACATACTATCTCTTTTTGTCTCTGTCTTTCGCCCTGTCTTTTCCTGCCTCTCTCTCCCTCCTGCTCTCTGTCTCTGTCTGTCTGTCTCTCCTCTCTCTCTCTCTCTCTCTCTCTCTGCCTCTCTCTCTCGTCGTTTTCTCTCTCCTCTCGGTCCGCTCTCTCTCTCTCTCTCATCGTCTCTCTCCTAAGCTAGGCTATAGTAGGGCCTAGTATGTGCTCCTGCGTGCGTGCGTAGCAGTAGGCTATTGCTTCCACACTTTTCTCCACTGGAGTTGGTGTCGTCTGCTAAACCTATCTCTTTTTATCTTGTTTCCTTCTTTCTGTCGCTTTCTGTCTCTGTCTCTGCTTTCAGAATAGCATGCAAAAGATTTGTATGAATTTTGAAAGCCAAACGATTTTACATTAAAGTTGTGTATTACGCTTCTGCAAAGAGTATTGTGAAGAAAACAAATTTTGTGTTGTCTTATACTAAGTAAAAACCAGGCGTGAATTATTGTATGATGATAAAACACTTGACAGGGCTTCATCCTCATTTTGGCTTCTTTTTTTTAAAAAGTGTACAACCACCATTACTAAACCTTTGCAAAATCACAGAAGTGCATTGCTAAACTTTTGCAAAACAACAGCAATTGCATTGTTAAAAAAATAAAAACTGCATTCATCATAAAAATGACTACAAAAAATAAAAGGACTGCACACATAACATTTTTTCATCCTCGCCCTTTAGGCCGGAAAAACCTGGTACAGGCACACCATTAAAGGGGCACCCTGACGGATGAGTTATTGTAAGAAACACGCTGAGAGTGTTTTTACTCACAACAAAAGAACTAGCTCAATTTTTTTTTACTGCAGTACAAAAAAAGAAAACGCTTCAACCACAATGACTGAAGGTGGTGTAGAGTGGCACAGTGGTATTGCGTTCGCTTCGTGTCAAGTAAACCCGAGTTCGAACCTGGGTACCAGGGATTTTTCTTCTCATTCTGCACTAGGCCTTAACGTGGAGTCTGAACGTGGAGTCTTTCGGATGAGACGATAAACCGAGGTCCCGTGTGCCCTATGCTTACTTAGCACCCTTTGTTAAACCCTGAGTGGCAACGAAAAAGTTTGTCATTTGGTCAAAATGTACCCCCCCTCCTTCCCTCATCAGTGACAATAATCGCATGCAAAAAAAATAAAAAATGGGTGGCGCGCGTCTCTGGCTGCGACCCGCTCGTCGTCCTTGAAAAGGCTGTCTTTCTGTGATCTCGACGTGTTTCTTGCAAAAAACTCATCCGTCAGGGTCCCACCTTTAAACATTCTTGCTACCTCACCCCTGTCCCCTCCCCCCCCCCCTCCCCTCCACCTGTTGCCAATCGCTAACTATACTACTGTCCACCATGCTTCACCCCACCCCACCCCTTCACTCCACTGACGCTCATGTTGTCTGCTTACACCTTTGCAAAATCACAGGGGGGGGGGGGAGATACGTTAAGGAAAGCTGTTCATTTTGGCTAATTACTTAGATATTAGAAACAAAACGCTTTCTTTCTATATTACCTGGCATTGAAATTCATCAAACCCTTTATTTTTGAAGAAATACTTACGGAATTGGATTTTACATTCTTCTATCCTCACTGTTCATTTATCAGTTGGACTATTCCTTGACCCTCCCCCTCCCCCTTTCTTTTTTATTGATGCACACACTACCATTGAGAGACTCATGAGTGAATATGCGTTAGCCTAGCAACTGACCAAACATTTAGGTAGGCTTCGTGATGCGCACTCTCTTTGTGCTGTTGTGTTTGTGATATGGAAGCAGGGTTAGTCCCTGTAGGCCTAGGCCTAGCAGACGGACACAATGAAGTTGACAGTGAAAGATGAATATAAGCCAAGTTGGTTCTTTTCAGTTTTATTCACACAACCGTAGGCTGAGCCTACCCTACTCTCTTTGTGTTTATGACTCTCTATCTCAAAATTCGAAGTCTGGTTTCTTTCAGTTTCATGACAACATTATGATCACAAATACTTTGGAAGACGAATCTCATCTGCTTACAGAACTAAACCGTCATTTTCAGCACTTTACTGTGTTGAACTTCTTTTTTGTTCTTGTCTGAGCGGTCGATGACGAACGTATTTCATGACACGTTCATATTTTATATAACTTTTTTTTCTTCTTCTTCTCTAAAGTAGCCAACTGCATCACCTTGAAGACATTTTGAAAAGACATACATTTTCATACACATTTGAAGTGCAATACACTCTTCTACATAATGTTAACACTGTTTGGCCTCCTTTTTAGTTGATATTTATCAACTGAATTTTCTTGTTGATTTTGCCGAGGAATTGCGCGGAAGCGGTACAGTGGTGAGTTGGTGACGTTTTCAGATTTCGGGAGTAGGATGGTGGGGAGCGTGGTTGGGTGGGTGGGTGGTGGGGGGGCTGTGGTGGGTGGGGGGTGGGAGGGGTGATTGCACCTTCCGTGACATAAATGTAAGGGGTTTCGTCGTTTGGTTCCAGTTTCTATCGTCTGAATTAATGAGGAAATGGGACATATAGCTTCTTCTCTTGGGACGAATGCTTCTTCTTCTTCTCTTCTCTCTTTCTTCTTTCTTCTTCTCCCTTCTTCCCTCGATCGCTCAGAATCAGTTTCCCGTCAATGTTGAGCGGAGAGATGCGTCCATGCTGCACGTTATGCGGTCTAATCTAAAAGTGGAGAGTACTAGACAGACAGGACTTGAAGGAGAGAGAGTAGAGGGGGAGAGAGAGAGAGAGAGATTTTGAGGGGGAGGGAGAGGGAGAGGAGGGTAGAGAGAGGGAGAGAGACAGAGAGACAGAGACAGACAGACAGACTGAAGGACTGAAGGAGTGCGGGATGGAGAGGAGCAGAGAAGGGACAAAGTGAGAGAGAGAGACTGAGACACTGAGAGAGAGAGAGAGAGAGAGAGAGAGGAGAGAGGAGAGAGAGAGAGAGAGAGTGAGAGAGAGAGAGAGACATAGACCAGAGAGAGACAGATACAGAGAGCGAGAGAGCGAGAGAGAGAGGAGAGAGAGAGAGAGAGAGAGAGAGTGTGTGTGAGAGGGAGAGAGAGACTGAAGGAGCATAGCGAGAGAGAGAGTAGAGAGAGAGAGAGAGAGAGAGAGAGAGAGAGAGAGAGAGAGTAGAGAGACACCACACAATCCCGCGTTCTATATGATATTGTGCAATGCTCAGCTTACTCTCCCGATCTCCTCTTTAAGATGGAAAGTACCAAATAAGGAAGAAAGCAAGACCTACCAATAAGCCTTCGTGTTTCATCGTTGTGTATATCTCATCTTGCTATTCCCCGAGCAGAAGGTTCGGGGAGCTTATTGTTTTTGTCCTGGTCCGTCCGTCCGATGTCCGTATCCGTCCGATGCCTCCGTCCGTCCGCCTATTCGTCCGTTTTTCTCAAAAACTATTCGTCTATCATCATCAAATTTGGTATACTATTTCGCCAAGATGCAGGCTATCCACTGATGTATTTAGTTTTTACATTAAGGTCAAGGTCGCGCCAGTTACGGGGTTCAAACCCCTAAACACATAATCGCTAATATCTCGCGAAGTTGCCTTTATTTTAATGCAGTTTTTGTCACACATTTCTTGATGAATGGTCTATAACACAGGTTGTCAGGAATTTTTTCTTGCGGGCGTGTGCGCATGATCGCGCGCGCTCAAATCACCCGGTCCGAACCCAAGGACTATATATAAAAAACTATTCCAGTTACTGGCTGTTTTGTATGCTTGTTTATGTGTTACGTGCTGTTTTATGCGTTGTATGTATGTGTACCAGCCGACACATACCGGATTTCGGAGTAGCCTCGGCGATGCTGCGAGGGGGGGACTTTGCAGTAGCCGCTAACAGGCGTTGCACTTGTTGTACTCTGCTGCTGAGTTGATATTGATATTCAGTGGTGAAAAAGTGCGCTCCACTGTGATTTGTTTCGAACTGTGTGTTTTGAAATTCTCTTACATGTGCACACTGGCGGATGAGTTTTTGCAAGAACACGTTGGATCACCAGAAAGACAGCCTTTTCAAAGGATCGGAACACTCACTTTGCTCTGGTTTCCTAGAAAAATTTTTTAAAACCGTCAAAACGGCGATTCCTCCTTAGCGTGAGATGCCGGTGAGAGTAGCCATTTTTGGTTGGGGTGGGTAGAGGTTTCAGCGTTTTCTTTTTTTGTCGTGCGTAAAAAATAAATTGGAGCTATTTCCTTGTGTGAGTGGCGAAACTCCTTTAGATAACTGTATAACATTTAAAATAATAAAATAAAAAAGGCTTTGCATTGCGAACATTTCCGGTGCAAACTATTTTGGCGGCCATTATAAATGAGAACGGCACAATAGCGCCTTCTCTTGGGTGAAATATTTGACTTCCGCACCTCCGCCAAGGAGGAATCGAACCGATTTGACGGTTTGATTTATAGGAAACCAGAGCAAAAGTGAGTGTTGCAATCTCTCTGGTAAAGGGTGTTTTCCTGGTGATCTCGACATGTTTTCTTACAAAACATTCATCCGTCGGGGGTGCCCCTTTAAGTGCACGCTTTTAAATTCTATTATTTTCCTTTCTTGGCTGAGTTTTGTCTCCTTTGCCGTGTATCGTCCACTGTCGCCTCTTGGCACCACAATGATGAAAACACAACCCATGTCCTGAAAGGCATCAAATGAGGGTCTGAAGTCCAGTGACCTTACTTTCTTCAATTTTGGGAGTTAAGAATAGGAGCCCTATTTAGGCATGTTCACAGAGAATCCACAGTATTCCCAGAACGAAATCTGTTCTCTACCAGGTAAGTTTAAAATGGTACATTTGCTGAGGAATGGCTATCGTTTGAAGGTTATTAAAGCTTCCCCCATCCCCCCCCCCCCCCCCCCCCCCCCACGTCCACGTGTCCCCATTTCCCTTCTTGTGCCAGAAAGATTGGACAAAATTCAGTCAAAATTTGCCCATGATACGAATGCTAGAGCATCAACGCTCGTCTCATGGGCAAATGAGGACTGAAATTTTCTTCATATACATGAGATAATTGGGGTGCCTTCTTACCCGCCCATGCGCTTTTTACCCCGTCTTCCCCTAAGAGGGAAGACCGGGATTTTGACGACGTGAAGTGGTGGGGTCTTTAAAGGGTCCATACTACACTACACCGGTTTCCCTGTCTAATGCAGATGCGAGGCCATGAGTCACGTGAAAATATCTTTCCCGATCCTTTATACAAAACCCCCCATCCATAAAGCGACTACTTTCGCTCTGTATTCTCAGTAGAGAACCCAATACAAAACAACGAATTCCACGTCCGTCATGACTCCCAGCGTCGATCACAATCGGCGTCGTATTCACATCGAATCGTAATGTAGTGTAGCAGGCCCTTAAGCTAGAACTCTCTTTCGCCGAAACTGAAGAGAACTGTCACATTTACTCAGCCCCATTATTTTTTTTATTTTTAAAGACAAAGGTATCTTCTGTTAAAGGACAACCACCCTGACGGATGAGTTTTTTGCAAAGAACCTCGTTCGAGATTCACCATAAACACGCCTTTTCAATGATCGGAAAAACACTCGCTTTGCTCTGTGTGGGTGGAGACACTCAGGTGGTTAAGTTTCTTTTTTTTCTTCTAATGCAGTAAAAATCCTCACCAAATTGGGCTTCATTTCGCGTTGTTGTGAGCGAAACGTAACCTTTGGTAACTGTAAGTAAAAGTCTTGTATTGTGGACATTTCGTGATTTGTTCAAGCGACACAGACCTCAGACTCAGCCGGCCACGGCACATGCCCTTCCTCTTTTCACTGATAGATTTTTGATTCCATTCCACACTTTCCGCCGAGGAGACTCCGCCGATTTTGACGTTTTGAGTTCTAACACAACAAACCAGAGCAAAGTGAGTGTCGCCTTATCTTGTGTAAAGGGTGTTTTTCTGGTGATCGCCGACTCGTTTCTTGCAAAAAAAAACTAACTCCGGTCAGGGTGCGCACTTTAATAGAACCAAGAAACGACAAGTTAAACACCCCCTGACATTACAAGGGCGTCTCTCTCTCTCTCTCTCTTTGTCTCGTCCTACCTCCTTCTCTCCTCGCACCCCTCTCGCTCCCTCGTCTCTCACCTACGCTCGCAGCCTCCCTTCAGTCTCTCTCCCCTCTCTCTACCTCTCACTCTCTTCCCTCTCATCCTTCCCTCCGCTCTCCCTCACTTCTCTCCCACATCCACCCTCCTCTCTCTCCGTCTCTCCCCTCTCTCTTCTCTCAACTTCTCTCGTCCATCTCTCCGTCTCTCTCTCTCACACCCTCTCGCTCTCTCACTACTTCTCCATCTCTCCCTTCTCTCTCTCTCTCTTCCTCTCTCCTCACCGGTCCTCGCCTCATCACTCTTCCTCTCTCTCTCTTCTCCTTCTCGTCTCTCTGCTCTCCTTCTCTTTCCCACTCTTCCTTTCTCATCTCTCTCTCTCCTCCTCGCTCATCTTCATCATCTCTCTCTCTCGGTCCCCCTCTCTCTCTCTCCCTCTCTCTTCTCTCTCTCTTCCCTCTCCCCCCCTCTCTCCTCGTCTCTCACCCCAAGTCTCCTCTCTCTCTCTCACTCTCTCTCTCTCTCTCCTCCTCCCTTCTCTCTCCCCCGTTATCTCCTCTCCTCATCTCCCTCTCCCCCTGCTCCCCCCCCCCCCCCCTCTCTCTCTCCTCCGTCCCCCCTCCCGCACCTCTCCTCTCTCTCTCGTCTCTCTCTCTCTCTCTCTCACTCTCTCCTCACCGTCACGACTCATAGTCTCTCCTCTCTCCTCCTCTCGTTCCCTCTCCCCGCATCTCTCTCTCTCTCTCCCTCTCCTCTCAGGGTAGGTGATGTGTGAGCGAGTATTATGTTTTCGTGCGTGCGCGTTGCGATTGTGTGCGCGTGTGCGCGCGCGCGCGTGTGTGTGTGTGTGTGAATTACATGTTTGAATTTTTCTGCATTGGCAGAGCCCTGAACTTTTTTGTTTTGTTTTCGTAACCGCGCCACCATGACATGGGCCTAAGGCCTAGTCCATTAAAAACCATTCAGTGGGTTCAGCAGTGTTCAGATGTTTTCAGTGTTCTCTCAGGGTTGAGCCCCTAACATATTATCTATTTTATGCCAAACATGTGACCCTGGAATGTGTCGAGTACTGTAACGTTTTTTTTTTTTTTATTTTGCGGAAATGTACTGTATGGTCCCCAGCAGTCAGAAATGCCGATGCTAACTTGCATGTTTTGAGCAATTTGCATATTAGCATAATTTTACCTCAAATTATCTAATTACCTATATATCGGTAATATCCTCGGCACCCCTTGGCCGATTTGGACGATCTTAGAGTGTTTTTTTCGGGGTTATTGGTGACTCTGAATCCTTTATGACGTTTCTGAAATTCAAGTATGGGCCGCCACTTTCCGGTTATAAACGAAGTGTGCCATAATTTCAGCCCCTTTGAGGCAATAATTGTAATACCGTTCAACTTGGTTTATAAATTTGCAGGATGTTTATATTACCACAAAAAGAATTTAAATCCTTATATTTAACAAGGTTTTTCCTTTTATTTCAGGTAATCATGGCAGGGAATGAATGTCTATTTGCCGCCATGCATACGGCAGGACACATAATTCAAAACGGACCCGATTAAGGCGTTGCTACACTAACTTGCGTCGGAGTGAGAGCTTGGAGATCGAGCTACACATGAAACTTTATTAAACATCATTGCTACTCATTGGTGCTACATTGGCCTCTAGTATTGTGTCAAACAAATCCGTGTTTATAGATCATATACCTCTACTTCTAAAATGTGACCAAAGGCGCAAGTTGGGACTCAACTCATCTTAGCCAGGAAAGCGAAATTGTTCGCTCTAAATCGATCAAGTATCTGCCTTTGATTATCAGAAACCTGTTCTGTGGTAATTATTTGTAATCCTAAAGAACCCCCCCCCCAAAACCCTGGACAGGTGGGACCCGGTAGGCCATGCCCCCCAGACTGTTGATAGATGGGGAGAGACCAGGGTTTTCCGTCCCTTCAAAGAGTACATCCTTGTCTAAATTTGATGATCAGCCATGATGAATGGGCAGAGGTAGTGAAGCTACGGGTGCATGGCCTCGTGGACCCTTGTGCAAGCTTGTCATGAGAGTGCGAGCAAGAGGTCCGGACCTATCCCTTGCCCCGTGAATATAAACATACGGCCATGGTTTCCGATGTGACAAGGAGTCGTTCAAAACACAAGTCCAGACCCTCCTCAAGCTTATCTGCAGTCCTTGTGTCCAAGGAAGGAAGGTGACCAAAGCATGCGCTGACAGACACTGGCTCAATGCATCCAGCTCAGTAGGAGCTGGAAATCATACAACTTTGGGGCTTGCTCTGGAAACTTTCACCATCAGCAGGGTAACGGTTGGAACTTCATCGTATGTATTGAGAATGCCTGGGTCCTTCAGTGTCTGAATCAGTGCATCCCTATCCTGGTCTGAATCGTGCCGAGAGGTCATATTCACATGGGGCCAGGGCATAAAGTCCGGACCTCTGCTCGACTCTCCTGACAAGCTTGCTGCATCATCATCGTTCATCACGAATCAAGTTTGAAGCTTCTTTTATTACTAGTTTGAGGTAACTTGCCGACAGAGTGTCTAAAACCAACAAAATGAGTCGAGCAACCGCTCAATCGCTCCAGCAACTACTACTCTTTCCCTTTCCTCCCTCTCTTTCCTTTCACACTCCAAAATAAAATCACACAAGTTCATATTCAAGTTTTTGTTTCCTCTGCTGAGATTCCCCGAGTTAATCCAATAATACACATGTAACTCTGTGTTGACACTGTCCAAGTCAAACGAATGACGGGTCCTCATTCATCTGGTCCCATGACAGCAGCTAGCAACTATTGACTGGCTTAACCAACTAGCACTGACTTGAATCAATAGAGGCAAAACCCTTCCTACAGTTGTTGTAGCGAATGGTGTGGTATTGTGCATCCAAGCTGCGGGCAGGTCCCCCCTACGACGGCCATTCAAACACCGTAGCTTCACTACCCCTCTCTGCCCATGTCCATCATATTCCTGGCGCGCTTTCACATCACATTTAGACAGATGACGTCTTTGAGAAGGACCTGGGTCCTCCTCCACAGTCTGTCATTGCTAAACCCGGGTCCCCACCTTCCAGGGTTTTTTGGGGGTCTTTAGGATTATAAATAATAACCACAGAACAGGTTTTTTTCTGATATAATCGCAAAGGCATATCCTTGAGAGCGAACAAAAATTCGATTTCCCCCTGGCTGAATATGAGTTGAGAGGTCAACTTGCATTGGTCACATTTCTAGACGTAAGAGGTATATGATCTATGAAACAAGATTTAGTGACACAATACAGAGGCCATGTGCACCATGAGTTAGACAATGATTTTAATAAAAGTCTCATGTGAAGCTCTATCTACTCCAAGCTCTTCACTCCGACGCAGTAGTGTAGCCACGCCTTTTAGATCGGGCTTCGTTTTGAACTTCCTGATGTCCTTACCGTTGCATGCGCAAATAGATTCAATTCCCTGCCATGCTTACCTAAATAAGAAAAACCTTGATTAATATAAGGGTAAATTCATATTTTGTTGTATAAACATCCTGCAATTTATAACATGATGTTGACGTTATTTCAAATTAGTGCCCACCGGGGCCGGAAAATGGGCCATTCTTCCGGTTTAAACCGGAGGGGCGGCCATCTTGAATTTCAGAAATTCATAATGGATTCAAGTACCATAACCCCGAAAACCACTCTAAGATCGTCCCAAATCAGGCAAGGGGTTGCCGAAGATATTACTGATAGAGGTATTATGCTAATTTGAGGTAATTATGCTAAATTATGCAAATTGCTCAACACATGCGAGTTAGCATCCGCATGTTTTCTGACTGGCTGGAGAACCCATACAGTAACATTTCCGCAAAAAAACCTTACAGTACTTCGACACTTCCCGGGTTCCACAAGGTGGACCTTTAAAGGCTGGCCAATAGACTAATCTACCCAGTTGGCGCTTGTGGAGCCGCTCCCTGGAAAGCAATCCTTTGGCTTTCTTTCTTTTCCCTAGCCCTTTGACATGTCCAAATTCAGAGAGTGCAAAGGCTGCATTGGGGGCTGCGGGGGGGGGGTGGGGGGGGGGGGGGGGGGAGGGGGGGGGGGGGGGGGGGGGGGGGGGGAGGGGGGTGGGGGGGGGGGGGGGAGGGGGGGGGGGGGGGGGGGGGGGGGGGGTGGGGGGGGGGGGGGGGGGGGGGGGGGGGGGGGGGGGGGGGGGGGGGGGGGGGGGGGGGGGGGGGGGGGGGGGGGGGGGGGGGGGGGGGGGGGGGGGGGGGGGGGGTGGGGGGGGGGGGGGGGGGGGGGGGGGGGGGGGGGGGGGGGGGGGGGGGAGGGGGGGGGGGGGGGGGGGGGGGGGGGGGGGGGGGAGGGGGGGGGGGGGGGGGGGGGGGGGGGAGGGGTGAGGGTTGGGGGGGAGGGGGGGGGGGGGGGGGGAGGGGGGGTGGGGTGGGGGGG
>JAGGCT020004036.1:2501855-2546528 GCA_017654935.2 Phymorhynchus buccinoides
AAATGAATAACCCTCCATCGAAGGACTAATGTGGCATCATTCAGGAAAACAGACTATAACTAATACTCAGAAGATCAGAAAGAGGAGAGAATGACGGGGAACTATATGTGGATTATTCAATAGGCGTTATCCTGAAACATGGGAAAAACACCTCTCTATATACGATTGAGAAAATAGTTTACGTACCGCTTGGCTTCTCTTTTTAGTCCTTTTTCTACTGAATTCAAATAGTGGCAGGAGTCCTAATTTCTATTTATTTTTTACAACTTGAATCTTAGTTACATAAAACTTTCATTTCTATATAAGATTATTTGGAAGCTTTCTGAGCGCGAAATTCCATTGTTCGGGGTGGGGATTCTTATTTCCCCAGATGCTCTTAATAGAGTGCTTTCCCGTTCTTAGCCCCCCCCCACACCCCCCAGCCCCCACATCGGGATACTGGGGGGGTCTTGTGGTAATATCCCCCCCGCTGGAAGTTTGTGCTTTAACTCCTCATATCGGCCAAGTTTTGAACTCTCCTTTCCCTTTCGTTCTGTCAGCTACATATTTTGCTCACTGTTCCATTCGCCTGCCTTTTTCACGAAACATTTCAAAATTTACTACACAGATACGCTTGTGGGGCCTAACGGGTCTAGTTTGCGATAAAAACGGCAGCATCGTCTCGCTCAGTGTCGTAATGTCTGATTATCGAGAAGAGGAAGAAAAAGTTTTCGGCACACACAAACATTATAAACAACGACGAAATGTCGGTTTTCAAGGTCGTACGTCAATGTCAAGGTCCCGACGGCAAAATGGTTTGTGCCGATCTCTTCCTATTAATGAGGCCACCTTCACACAAAATTTGACCGATTCGGTCAAGCGGTTCGGGAGATGTCCTTGGACAGACCAGAAGAGCAAAAAAGGGAAAAAACAACCAGCCCATCGCAATTAGTCTTCGGTGACGGACTAATAGTTATTGCTTGTTGCCTTTTTATTTCGTTTCTTTGTTATTTCAATTTATTATTTCCGTTTGCTTACTCATTTACTCCTCTTCCTAATACATAAAGAGCCTACATTAGGCTTTTTGTCCTTCGCGAGACATGCCTGCTTAGAATAACCGATTTCATATTTTTTTCATTTGACGCAGATATCCCTTTTCATGTCAAGTTATTTGTACGTGTATAGTTGTTTTCTGCACGCCATTCTCCTGTAACACCACAACACAATAAGTCCTTGTTGTTTTTTCTTGGCTAGCTGAGACCCCTACCATATGTGTCCAACTTCAAATTGGGGCTGCTGCTTAAATTTATGTTTCGCTTTTGAATTTTGGGCTATTTTGTTGAGTCAACCTGGTCAGCACATTTCTTACCGCTATAAAGGGAGAAAACGTGAAAAAACCCTGATTGTGACACGCTTATCTGTGTGTCTTTATACGACCCCCCACGTCACGTGTCAACAATTCCCTCTTATTCTAGAAGATTTCTTTTGATTTCTACCAGCTAGAAGAAGGAAACCAACGTCAAGCCGCGATTTTGCACGTGAGTGGTGGTCTTTTAATACTCCCCCACGTCACGTGGCCACATTCCCTCGTATGCTAGGAGATTGCTTTAGGTTTCTTTACCAGCTTAGATAGAGGGCAAAAACCGTGAAACCGTGATTTTGACTCATGACGTGGTGGGGTCTTTAAGAATGGTGCTTCGCTTTCAACAGCAAGAGAACTGCAAGCCATTAGTCCCTAACGTGTGTCTTGGTGTTGGAGGTGAATGGTGGTGGGTGGGTGGTTGTTGGTTGGTTGGTTGGCTGGCTGGCTTTGGGGGGTTTTTTGGTTGGTTGGCTGTTGGTTACTTTTTTTCATTTTTATTTTTCCTCTACTTTTTATCTTTTTCAAAGTGGTTAAACCACGTTTAATTCAAACGGTGTGCCCATGTTGTTATTACAGTGGACTCCTTTATAAACCTTCCAAATCATCAAAATGGGGTCTATAGATATTTTTAACTACTTACAAGGACTGAAGGGCAGATGTCTCAGAGACGTAGGTGCTTTACGGTGGGAGGGGAGCCTTTATATAGGAATCTTATAAGGGGGTTCCACTGTATTGCACCTTTCCTTGCCAGCAAACCTGTATGCCTAGGCCCTACTCCACAGGCTGATTACAGAATGGGGGCCTGTTAAAACCCACTGTGCACTTTACACAAAATAATGTCGCTGTATTGCTTGGGACACTACTTCGTCGGAGCTCGGGTAATTAGCGCGCACAATCTCAAACAGAGCGCGGCTATTTAGCGCAATTTTTTAACGTCGAAAACCGCAAAATGCGCGCAGGCTCATAATTCCTTATTGCTCAGAAAGCGCCGTACCTCATAATGTCAGAAATTACTTTCTTCCCTATGATTTCTTTCATGATAAGTCCCACATATCATACTATTTTTATCATGACCTGCATTTTTCACGAAATCGTGAATGCTTTAGACTGTGTTTGTTAGTAAATTGATATCTGTATTTTTTATGCAATACTTTTTACGTTCAATAACAGAAATGAATGCATTTTTCCACGTTATAGAAAATAAGTGAAAGTCTTATTTAAATTTACTTCCAATTTGTTGTGATCAATAGAGAAAGAGAGAGAAGGCGGGGAGAAGAGCAGATGTATAATCATATAGGGTAACTATTATCGAAATCAGTTACGCGCTTTCTACCAGTGACTTTTTGTTATGCGCGGTTTCGGACCTCAATTTTCGATGTGCGTCGAAATGGCAATTGGCCCATTTTCGCGCTAAACGATTCCTGAGCCCTCAGTTTGGCCCAATAGGAATTGTTTCGAAATAATTAAGGGGGGTGATTTCATTGTGTGTGGGAGTGATCTGCCTAATTCAGTCGGGTCAACAGGAAGTTAATCTGCATCAGGTAGGTCACGTACACCCAGCTCTCGCCTGCGTGTGTTGGTATACATTTAGAACTTGCACTAGAACACGCACCGTGCGTCATTCTAAAATTGATGTCATTTATATTTTACGTCAATTTTGCAATTTTCTGTCGGTTTGGAAGGAACACTGGCCCCCCTCACTTTTCGAGAGAAAAAAATTTTAGTATAATGTTTCATCAGAAGTAGCTTGACATACGTCGAGGGTAAATCACCTCTTAATTTTCGCGAGATGTACAACCCCCCCCCCCCCCCCCCCCCACACAACCCACACACAACCACACAACCCCTACACACACAAATCGTCTAATAGAGTACTTGGCCAGCTGTATATACGAACTGATTTCCCTTCAGTTAATGAACATGTTACAGCTGTGTCAGGTTAGTTCCGTTTGAGAAGGTTGTGACTGTCACCGTGGCTCTGAAACTAAACTTGTGCTTTTTGCACTGCCTCCGCCTTTCTACGTGGTGCAATCAATGGAGACTATTGGGCCTAACATTCGTGACCTTCCAGGCCACACCAACTTCCTTAAGTCCCCATGGCTGAGATGTCAATGTCCACTGGGCGGGCAAGGTGTGAACTTACATTTCTGCAGCTCTCCCCACATTTTCACACCTGCCTTTCTTACTATAGGACATACAGCGTAGTGTTTCAACTTTTGAGTTGAATTTATTTGTTTGAATAATTCTCGCAGTCAGATAAAGGCCATTATCTAAGAGACCCACCCCACCCCCACCCCGCTATGGTAGTGGCACTGCCACACCATCGAGGTACTAAAAATGTGAGATACACACGCGCGGTAGCTTTTGTCACAGTCCTGGTAACAGCAGGACTATGACATGCTCACGGCCTGTTGTGTTACTGCACTTACATAAAGGGGGGGGGGGGGGGGGGGGGGGGGGGGTGGGGGGGTGTGGGGGGGAGGGGGGGGGGGGGGGGGGGGGGGGGGTAGTGGTTTTTTTTTTGCGTTTTCTCCGTCTTGCCCTTGCTACTAGTATTAATGCTGTGTTTTATTATGAAATTATGGATGAAAATTGTGTTAATGATGTCTCCTCTCAGCTTTTTCAATCCTGAGTTCGAGCATGCCTGACGACTTTAACGCTCTCTCTTCTCTCTATTCTCTCTCTCTCTCTCTCTCTCTCTCTTCGTCTCTCCGTCTCTCTCTCTCTCTTCTCTCTCACTACACACCACACCACACACGCTCTCCTCTCTCTCTCTCTCTCTCTCTCTCTCTCTCTCTTCTCCTCTTTTCTCCTCTCTCTCTCTCTCCCTCTCTCGCTCACACCAACACCACACACCACCCACACCTACTGACGCGCATGCTCTACACCTTGCTCACACGCATCACTACACAAGCTCGCGCACCATCTCATAACAAACAAAATCAATAACAACTTACCAACATGGCCTAATGTCCTTGAGCACTAATGAGCTATGGAATAGTGTTGCCCATAACTCGATTCGATGATGGCTTCTATTTGTTGTATCTCTTCGGCTATGTAAATAGCTAGAACCGTAAAAATGCACAATGTAACACGTAAGCCCCCAATTTAAGCCATGGAAGTCTCACATCGCTGGTCGGGAAGTTCTTCTTGTGCATTTTTCCCGTAAACTCTCTCTCTCTCTCTCTCTCTCTCTCTCTCTATCTCTCTCGTCTGGCGGGTGGGCGGAGTGTGCGTGTTCACACCGTCACAACCGAACACACACACACACGCACCAACGCACCTCACACCACACACACACAAATTATCTTTTAAACAAAATTTGAAGCATATGATTGATAATTTGTAGGAAAAACTATGCGTTTCATTACTTTGTACGTATGTACTTTTACTTAATGTTCCAAGTGACAATTTCTTCTACTCGATCATGTGTTGTGTGTGTGTGTGTGTTTGCGTGTGTTGTCTTGTCACATGAGATCGAGTGGCATTTACTGGTGGCATGCGTATTCATGTAGGCCTATTGTTGTTTCTGATGTCTCTTTTCGTGTGTTTTGTTTTTTTTCCTCTTGGGATGTTTTTCTCTTCTTCTTTTCCGAGTTACTCTCTCTCTCTCTCTCCTCCTCTCTCTCGTCGCTCTCTCTCTCTCTCTCTACTCTCCCTCCCCCTCTCTCTCCCCCCCTCTCTCTCTCTCTCTCTCTCTCTCTCTCTCCTCTCTCTCTCTCTCCTTCTCCCATTTCGGTGTCCTCTGTTTCTATCTGCCACACCGTCGTTGTCTGCCATTTGTCGCATTCATCCCCCCCCCCCCCCCCACCTTTCTTCTCCTCTCCCTTTCCCCAATGATTACTTTTGTCAGTATTAGTCATGATTAATCGTATTGTGCTTGTGTCAATGGTGGAACTGTGTATTTTTTCCAATATGGTTTTTTATATTGCAAATTGATTTTTTGTTTACGTTTTTTGTTTATTCATCTTGTTATGCTTCAGTGTGTATTCTTATTTATTTATGCGACTAGGATGAAAAAAAGTTTTGTTTACTGTGACTTATAGTCCCTTGATCGTCATAAAGATCATTTTGACTTGACTTGACTCATTTGACTTGATTGACACCACAACACACTCTCTCTCTCTCTCTCTCACTCTCTCATCTCGGTCCTCTCATCTCTTCTCGTCATCTCCTCTCTCCTTCTATTCTTCTCTACTCTCTCTCTCTCTCTCCTCGATGGTTAGTTTAACGTCCAATTCGGCGTGCAGCAGCCTAATGTATTCATGATACAGACGTTCGAATGTTGCCATGTGCACTTGGTATCTCCAATTGGAATTGACGCCATTTGCGTGACATGTCGGTTGTTCAAAGAAACCTTTAATGTGTATCTTGTTAAAACCTTCAACTTAAATTAACTCACTCTAGCCCTAACCCTATCCACACCCTACCAAACCTTAACCGTCAAAACACAAAAAGTAAACTTTAGGGCCTCTAAACAATTGAGTTTTTCATGTTTGTGTGACCAAGTCAAAAACATGAGTGTACATGACGCAATTCTTACCTTCAGTCATTGCTGGAAGCCCCATTCGGAAACTGCCAACTTAGACATAAAAGAACAAGCACTGTTTCTCCAAAACAACTGACACGAATCTCTTTTAAACCCTTTACTTTCTCAAAACAATCTTCAGAATGATCAGCGAGTTCTCTTTTGTTGGGTTTTTTCCGCCGTGGTTTTTTTAACCACGAACAGCCCGTGTCGCGTACTTTATGACGTAGACCGGCGTGATCGTGTAGACTAAAACCAAATAATGAGTGAATCCTCGTCTCGTCAATGAAAAAAATATTTTTAACCAGATGGCAATCCATGTAACTACTCCCATAGCCAATAAAGAAGTGAGATTACCGTCTTCTTCAATGTATGTTTTTGTACTGACCGGGTTTTAGAGGCGTTTTTATTATTTATTCTGTATTTTTATGCGCAAAGCTGGCAACAAATTTTCTTGAAGACAATAAATGATTGATTGATTTTATTGACGTCTGCATAGACTACTGCTTCCGGGGACAAAACGAAGATCGGGGAAGTGGATAGGAGGGGGGGGGGGGGAGGGCGACCGGGGATGGAGGGTGAAAGGTGTGAGGATCGTGGACATAGATTGGATGGTGGGGGATGAGGCCGGGCTGGGGACACTGGGGGAGATGATGGCGAAAGATGGAGAGGGGTAGGAGGGGAGGGGGGGGGTGGGGGAGGGTGTGCAAAGCAAGTTTGGGGGGGACATTTCATTCACATTTCTCTGTAGCCTTAATTTCAAAGTAACTATTCGGGATTCATTCATGCATTCACTCAATCATTCCATTTCGTTTTTAGCAAGCATTATTGTTTAGACTATGATTTATGCTATACTCTGCTACTGCGTTATCTCAGTTGTTGTGTGTGTGTGTGTGTGTGTTTGTGTGTTGGGTGTGTGTGTATGTGTGTGTGTGGTGTTTGTGTGTGTGTGTGTGTGTTGTGTTGTGTATGTGTGTGTGTGAGAGAGAGAGAGAGAGATGTGTGTGTGTGGTGTGTGTGTGTGTGTGTGTAGTTGTGTGTGTGTTGTGTGTGTGTGTGTGTTGTGTGTGTCACAGTGTGTGTGTGTGTGTGTGTGTGTTGTGGGTGTGTGTGTGTTGTTGTTTGTGTGTTTATGTGTGTGTGTGTGTTTTCTGTGCTGTGTACATCCAACTTATAATCTTATTATCATTTCTACTTTATATGATGTTTTTATTCAGATGTCATTCATGATAAGCCTTTGTCATTATTTGTGGTTTTATGATCCATCTCATTCCAATCATCATCATTTTTGGTTATTCTTATTATTACTGATACTTGTAGTGGTGGTAGGTTGTCTCTATTTTTACTTATTTTATCTTATCATCTCATCTTCATCAGTATTCTGTTTTTGATTCCGTGGTTTTCTAATATGCAACATTTTCTCATTGATTACGTTGGTAGGCTTGTCGCTCGATCTGACTGTGTTCAATAGATGATACTCATTCAGCCTGGTATTGCAGGTATCTCCAGGATTTTTCTCTAGAGCATTGAATGATGTGTTGCGATGGTTTGTTCCCATATTTGCCTTTTTGGCGCCGAGTGCCATAAAATACCAACAAGGGCTCGCCGAGCGCAGACATGTCCGGCACCAGCAATGCCACGCACTTGTCGACATACCCCGTGAGTGTCACATCTGCACAAATGGAAAGGGTTCTGTCTTCTAGTTCCCGAGATACAGCTTGAAGAAGAACCATATAGCGCAAAGAAAGAAATTTCGGTTTCAAGGTCACACTCAAGGTCAAGGTCAGCATGGTTGATATTTATGCTGTTGGGAGTTAATGGCCCCATGAAGATTTCGTTTTCAAGGTCGGAACTTCAGGTCATGTCACGACGCAAATGGTTTAGCGCCGTCTCATCCTATTAGAGGCACCATTCACACAATTTGACGCGTTCGGTCAAGCGGTCGAGTGATATCCTTGGGACAGACAGGTGGGGTGGGCCACACTAGTTTCACGAGATACAGCTTGAAGAATAATATATACGCAAAGAAGGAATTCGGTTTTCAAGTCACCTTCAAGGTCAAGTCAGCATGGTGATATATTTAATGCCTTGGATGTTTTCTTCTCTAGGGTACACAGTACCACACCATTGGGAGCACTTCTGTCAAGTACCATGTGGAAAATATGGCTTAAACCATGTGGTAACCCCTACCACTTTCAAGCCTCTGATCGCCCATCCGTGAACCTTGACCTTGATCGTATGCCACCATGCATAACGGGCGTAAGCCAAGTAACCTTCATTGCCAAATTTTGAAGACTCCTAACACTACCGGTATGGGAGTTATGGCCCCTAGAAAAGAGTTTCGTTTTCACTCGTACGCCAAGGTCAAGTTCCACGACGGCAAAAATGGTTTGTGCGCGTGCATTCCTCTTCATGGTGACACACCGCACACAACATTTGACGTGATTTCTGTCAACCCTTCGAAGATATCCTTGACAGACAGAAGAGAAAAAATACCCTGCCGATTTTCAGGCTCCCAGCGATCTTTTGACCTTACCTTGGACCTTGATCGTATGCCATCATCAGACCGGGCATAAGCCAAACCACCTTCATACGTTTCAACATCTATGTTTTGATCGTGCCAGAGAAATGGCTAAAAATAGATTTTTCGTTTTCAGGTCGTACGTCAGTTCAAAGGTCACAACGGCAAAATGGTTTGTGGCGTGATCTCTTCCTATTAAGGAGGCCACATTCACACAAAATTTGACGCGATTCGGTCAGTGGTCGGAGATATCATTGGGACGACAGAAAGAAAAAAAACAGAAAAAAACAAAAACAGGGCGTCGCCGGAGTGGCAGACTGTCCTCACTCAGCATGCCACGCACTTGCGCCACCCCGTAGTGTCCCATCCTGACACAAAATTGGAGGATTCTGTCTTCTACTTCACGAGATACGCTTGAAGAACGAACACATATAGTGGGGGCAAAAGAAGGAAATGTCGGTTTTTCAGTCACATTCAAAGTCAGGTCAGCATGGCGATAATTTATGCTCGGATGTTTTCTTCTCAGGGTATCGTCCACACACATCTGAAGGGCTTCTGCCAAGTACCATGTGAAATATTCTTAAAACCCATGTGTGCCACTACCACATTCAGGCCTACTGATCGCCCGGACGAGGCGTTGGACCTTGCCGGTATGACACACCAGAACGGCATAACCAAGTACTTTCATGCCAAATTTGAAGACTCTAACCCTAAGGTGGTGGGAGTTATGGCCCTGAAAGATTTTCGGTTTCAAGATCGTACGCCATCCAAGGTCAAGGTCACGACGGCAAAATGGTTTTGGCGCGGAGCCTTCATCGTCATGGTGACATCACCGCAACACAAAATTTGACCTGATTTCCATGTCACCCGTTCGAAAGATTACTTGGGCAGACAGAGGAGAAAAAATGACCTCCGAGTTTTTCAGGCTCCAGCGATCTTTTTGATCCTTGACCTTGACCTTGATCATTGCCATCATCAGAACGGGCTCAGCCAACCACTTCATACAAGTTTTCAACATCCTATTTTTTGATCGGTGCCCGAGATATGCTAAAAAATAATTTACGTTTGTCAATTCGTACGTCAAGGGTCCAGATCACGACGGCCACAGGTTTGCGCCGATCTCTTCCGATTAAGGACACACCTCCACAACAAAATTGACGCGATTCGTCAAGCGGTTTCGGGAGCTTATCCTTGGGACAGAACAGAAAAAACCACAAGAAAAAACCAGCCCATCGCAATAGTCCGTCTTGGTTGACGGACTCAACATAACAAACAGACAAACCGCCCTCGCAATGTCCCGATCACCTTTGGTGCGGACTAACAAATAAACCGCCATCGCATATTTCCGTCACTATAACTTGTGGCAGCATCTGCAAGTTGTAAGGGATCAATTGGGTACCATTTTCCTATGATTCGGTCAAGTGGTTTAGGCGCTATGGACTGGAACACATTTTGATTACACACAGACCGCACACCCACAGACGGGACAAGAACGAAGAATGAACATGGTTATTTCGTCCTCTCGGTCATAGACACCATATTAGACTTGTAATCCAAGATGGTGGACAATACTGGAGGACATGCCCAGAGCTGCAACCCGAGTAAAGTCCCGGTTTTTTTACCGATACGATATTGTAGCAGTACCACGCCTCGTTTTAACCTCATCGGCGCCACAATATACAGACCTAGACAATGTCGGTCCCTGATCCTAAGTCTCCCGTAAGACTGAAGTTACAAAAATAGTATCGATGGAAGAATGTCGATAACATAACCAGCACGAAACTGCATCGCGCGTTGCGGGTTATGGTGCGAATCATAGTGCTGTACCTTTTTTTTATTAGCTGGTTTTATTTTAGATCTTTCCTTCAGTCTCCGATTCAGTCATGAGAGCAAAACTACTTAGGATTCCAGGACTATCCGGATGCCTCTCATTGTCCCCTCGACACGAAAGGAGGAGTATGCGAACAGTCGTGTTAATGCCCTTGTTCCGCACTTGCAGAGCTTTGTCTCCCGCGCCGTATGGCGGGTTGAAGACAATGAGCGGGTAAGATCCACATGCCAATTATTTATGAACTAAGCAATTTCGTCACATTGTGCGGCGATGTATGTTTCATTTGTCTATGGGCAAATGTGACTGAAATTTGCCTTTTATTTCCTGGATATTGCATGGACATTCTTACACCCCAGGCTTTTTACCCCGTCTCCCTAGTTTTGTTGTCGCCGCCACCCCCCCCCCACCCCACCCCAGCCGTATCTTTGTTGTTGTTGTTGTCGTTTCGCTGTCCATGATTTGAACGGGAGAGGAGGTGTGGTCCCAAGTCATCATCAAGTCAAAAATCATCTTCTTGAGGGTTAAAGATTAAGCTACCACAGCTTTTTTTCATCCTGCCTCTGTGTGGTGTGTTTTGGTGTGCGTGTATGTGTGTGTGTGTGTGTTTATTGTGTGCGCGGCGTGTGTGTTGTCTGTCCATCTTCTACGATTAGTCCCACACCCTCCCCAACACTCCACCTCCTATACTCTCGTGCGATAGTGAAGATGCCATTGCATTTGTCTTTGAGTCTTTTGTCTTTTCCACCGCGACGAAGAGAGCGAAGCTGGTGTTTTTCAGTGCTACTATCTATCTATCTATATCTATCTATCTCTCTATCTATCTATCTATTATGACTGTGTTTACACGAAACTTTACTGGAGGACCCAGGACACTCAATTTTGTGCATGCAAATAGTTACTAATATTCTAGGCCAGTTCGAAATGAGGTCATAGGTCAAGGCCTTGGAGCCGAAAATGCTGCATAACACTGGCATGATACGGAGGGAACGTATGACAATCAGTATTTTGCTGCGGGTCGTACTAAAGATATCTAGGCCAGCTAAAAAAATGTACTTCAAAGGTCAAGATCCTGGCGCCGAATGCTGCCGAGCAGCTGGCACGATAACGCTTGAACAGAAAGATCTGGCCGCTCAATTTTGCATGCGTTAGATGCTAAGACTATATCGCCGGTTCAAAAATGAAAGTCAAAGTTTAGGTCACTGTAATCGAAATGCTGCGAGCACCCTTGCACGTAGATATGGAGGGCCTAGCATAGGACCTCAAATTCTTGCATGCGGATATGTGCTACAACACCCATTAACAGAATGAATGTCAAAGGTCAAGGTCATTGGCGCCGAAAGGCGGCCGACACCCTGTCAACATAACGATTGAACAGAGGGAATCTAGGACGCTCAACCTTTTGCATAGCGGTATATGATCTAAACTATCTCGCAAGTTTCAAACATGGAATGTTACTAGGGTTAGTTCACTGGACCCTAAATGCTGCTGAGCACTTGTCCATAACGAGGGACCTAGCTATAGGATGCTCAAATTGTGCATGCAGATAGGTACTAAAGATTACCAAGTCAAAAATGAAGGTCATAGTCAGTTCATTGGCACCAGAGCAATGCGGCCGGCACCTTACACAATAAGGATTGAACCGAGGTACCTAGATGCACAAATTTTGCAGTGGATAGGTACTAATAATTTTGGTCCAACTTAAAATTGTCTGTCAAATGTCGAGGTCACTGCAACTGCTGTCGGCACCTGGAACGATCAGGGTTTTGAAACGAAGGACCTAGGCACTAAAATTGCTTGCGGATATGTACTAAGGATATCGATCTAGACCAAGGTTCAAAAATCAGTCAATGTCCAAGGTCCTAGACCCGAAAATTGCTGCAGCGCGGCTGGTGGCCATTTTCTTAATCTCTAGTTTTAAATACGCAAATTGGCTGTTGACCAAGCCATAGGGGTTCGACTCCTATGCATTTGCCTTCTTTTGTAGAGAGAAGAGTTTCACAGTGGCACACACATCGCATCACGAACACAACACACATACGTATTTATAACGGCACGTGATCTTAGATATAATCAAATCAAAGTCGCGCACACACGTTAGCATTCATACGCATTCAAAATAAAACGCAATACATAGCGACACCAGATGCCATAGATGAATACAGCAGAACGACTAATGGCAAGATAGACTGCAGGTTGTTCACAACACACACCACACACACACACACACACCACAACTACTCAACTACAGAGATAGAGGGAGAGAGGAGAGAGAGAGGGAGAGAGAGTAGAGGAGAGAGAGAGACTGATAGAGAGAGAAGAGAGAGAGAGATAGCATTTCTTTCTCATTAGTACCTGACGAAAAACTAGCGAAGACGCTTCTTCTTTGGTGCTTTACATAAAGGACAACAAATGGCCGGATAGCGATTTTCGTGGTGATATCCTGAACACTGTTGGTCATATCCCTATATATGCTCATAAACATTTTCATTCTCGATTAGCATCACCTTTAGAGATGATGGAAAATTTTTGAAGCCGTGCCAGGAGGTACTGCTTGCTTTCGTGTCAAGTAAACCTAGTTGCGAACTGGATACAGGGGCTTTTTCCTCTCATGTTGCACTATGCCTACGGCCTGACGTGGAATCTTTCGGATGAGAATGCTGATAGGCCGAGGTCCCTGTGCCCATGCACCTTTTTTTAGCACACGTTAAAACAACCCAGCGGCAAACGAAAAAGTTGCCATTTGGCAGAATTTTACCACGCCCCTTCCTTCTTCATCACTCCACAAAAAAATCACATCAAAAACAAACAAACCGTGCAACGCCGAGGCTGCAAATTCCCTCGCCACGGGGCAGGGGGAGCTACTCCAATCGGAATGTGTCCGGCTGTACACATACCTAAAACCGCTCAAAACAGCACGCAACTACATAAACCGAATCAAAACACACGTAACGTGATAGTTTTTTTTATATATAGCCTTGGGGTTCGGACCCGTGATTGAGCGCGGCTGCGCTCATGCGCACACGCGCGCACAACGTCATTCACCACTGTGTTATGACCATTCATCCAGAAATGTTGTGAAAAAAACTGCTTAAATACATGCAAACTTCGCGAGATATTAGCGATTATGTTTTCGGGGTTTGAACCCGTAACTGGCGCTGCAACCTTGACCTTAATAAAACATAACTACATCAGTGGTGATTTGCATATTGTCAGGTCAGTAGTTAGGCTCTTCACTGTCCTGATCAGTTTGGTTTGAACTTTTGCACAGCGGAGAGTTTGTATTTTGTTTCCGAATCCTGCCTTTTAGTCATGCTCGTATTGTAGTTTTGATATTGGCGCGGGTTCCACAAATTGACTGATGATAGACTGATAGTTTTTTGAGAAAAACGGCGATAGCCCGAGGCGAGGCACGCCGATCGACACGGACACCGAAACGACGGACCAGACAAAAACAATATCGCTCCCCGAAACCTCGCTTTCGGGGACTCAAAAAATTGAGTTGCACCCCGCATGCGTGGTGGCACGCCTCTGCTGCTGCCATGACTCTTCATGGGGAGGCAACCCGAATTTCATAGAGAGGGTCTTTGTGACTATAAAGACCTCTTTTTTAAAACTTGGATAGTTCAACCGTTTTCTTTGTCACATCTATCCTAATCATTTTTGTAGTTACAGCCCAAACATTGTATTCTGGTAAATTGGCTCAGCGTCACAGTATGTTGTGATGAATATATTGATGACCCTGATACCTTTAACCTTGTCGTTTTCTTTGTCTTTTCAATAACCTGTGTTGTGTGTTACTTGCAAATACCTCACGTGTAATTAATTATATTAGTGATATATGTCCATTGCCACACACACACACACACACTACACACACCCATTCTTCGCTTCAACTCTCTCAATGGTTGGTTTAACGTCTAATTAGGCGTAGCCTCTTATAGATATTTGGTTTCGAGTACTTCTTTTTTTAAAGCTTAGGTAAGTTAGTAGACTGGAACTAATCAAGCCGTGAAGCTTTTTGAGACAGTCACTGTGACTTATTTTCCTGACCAATTTCCCGTCAGGTTGAGGTGGCCTTCAGCATTTTATTTTCCTAATAAAGCATTTATTTTCTTTGTCATATTTCTAAAACTTCAAAACATATTGGTAATACGATCAACGTTTAATTATTATACTGGGACCACCCCAAATTTATTGTGAGTGTACCAATTGGTTTTTAGTGTACCCTCGATCACAGCCTTTTTAGTTATGATCACATGTAATCTATTTTTTCTCACAGTCAGGTCAGGTAGTTAGGCATTAGGCTTCGCGCTCTTCATGTCCTGTCTTTTTTGTTTGAACTTTTCACGCTGAGAGGTTTTTGTATTTGTTTTCGCATCTGCCTTTTTAGTCATCTCGGATTGTAGTTTTTGAAATAGGTTGGTGTAATCCCGCAAGGGATTTTTTTTTAATTGTATTAGATTTCTGTGCTCGTTTTTATATGTGCGGAGAGTATGCCCAAAACTTTAGTTACTGTTAGAAAATATTGTTTTCTATATTAAGTTCGCTATACTGGATTATTATTTAAATCACTGTTACGGTCGTGATCATTTTCGCTGGAACAAGATTTATATTAGTCTTGTTTATCCATGTGGAATTTTTTTTTTAAATGTATTTAGCAGATCCCCACAAATTCTTCTGTATTTCAGAGATGGGAATTTCAACTGTCTTAGTCTGTTTTTTTCGTATCAAGGTGACTACGCCTTACTCATTTTGTTGCTTCGTCTTTGGACCTTTTCTATCGTTGTGTTTAAGGCTACTTTTTCTATATGAAATACTGACCAACGGCGATGGACAGCACCACATACCCCACGCTCGCGCACATACACTCCGCACGCAAATGGTAATACTCTTGGAAGTTGTATTTGTGGACGTAACCATTAACCTGAACACTAAGTACCAACGTGATAGTATAACGCAGTCACGGACTATTCCATTTAAACGGGCCAACGCGTTCGGGGACGAGTGCAGCGACGACAGACCGCAATAAAAAATTAAAAGGCATAACCGGTTAACGTGCAAGTTTTGGAAGTACAACAAGAATTCACGGTAACTATATCTTTGTTGTGTTAGAATAATGCGTGTGGTCACGTCTTATCGTTAATTATTCTGTTTCGGATCACTGTACTGGGTTGAACAAACTTGATGGCGGCGGCAACCCATCTGATCTATTTTTAGGTTTCTCTTTCTTTTTATGTAGTCTATACCTATAGACTACTAAAAAGAAGAGAACCTAAATAGGGCACAATCGTGGCATAATAATCGACGAAGAACTAGGGAGATCCCAACCCTATTTTAAAAACTTTATCTAAATGACCTGGCCCTCACCATCCACAATCAGCGTAGCCAACAGGATGCCACGTCCCGCAGCACCACCTAATCGGACAAGGGAAAATTGGGGTTATTGTGAAGGAAGGGGGGGGTGGAGAGTGCTGTTCCAGCTGGTTGAGTGAAAAACCGTCTAACGTCCTCCAGTCTGAAACACACAGATATACTTAGTAAATTTAAAATGGTGGACGTCATGGAGCAATGCCCGGATACCTGCAAACCAGGACAAGTCCCCCGGCCATTTTTAATAATGATGCACTATATAGATGTATGACATCAGTCGGGTTGGGGATGATAATTCATTTAACGCCTCCCGGTCCCTGGAACGACACATATGGACATTCATAGAGATAAAGATGGTGGAAGATCCTGGGGCCTCCCGAGGCAGTTCAAACCAGGAAGTCCCGATTTAAAAAACCCATACAGATGTTATGGTCTTGGGTCTTCTGGTTGGGGACGAACGTGTTGTTTTTACGGTCCTCTCGGTCATCAGACACATATGGACTTTGTAAATACAACGTGGGAACAATACTGGCTTCATGCCCGAGGCATGCAACACCATAACGTCCCGCGTTTTTAACAATATAGATAGGGTCAATATATTTTACTACATATTGTTTATGTGATTAATATTCTGGATTGGGAATCTGCTGGAGAGGTCTTAAAGGCCTCCACAGACCCCACAGAGCAATGCTTCCTCAAGGCGTTCCACTCCACGATGGTTTCAGGTGGAAACTGTTTTAATACTGCTGTTTCGACAGGCTTTTTATGCTTCATTCTTCTTCGTCGTCTCTTTGGGTCCAGGCCCACGGCTTAAATTATCAGTCGTACCCGGAGAGAAAAAAAGACTGCCAGTTTAATGTCTATCATCAAACTTAAAAAACTATTTTTTGCTAGTCCCCAAATACGTAGAATAGCGTTGTAGGACTAGGAACTCCAGAAGAAGAGCCCCCAATCGGCTGGTTCATCATAGTTTCCCCTATATTGCTCTATACATATTATTTATTCTCGATTAGCACACCAGTGAACGTGAATGGAAATATTTTGCAGCTTGTTTGACCATGAACCTTTTATTTTAAAAGCGTGGCTAACGTTTTCTCGTCATATCTTTCAACTTTTGTAGTTACAGCCCCAGAGTTGGTAGCTGGTAATGGTAATGCGCTTACGTACGTGCGCGCGTACACAGGATCGATTAAAGCCGTGACGGTTTTGAGGACAGTCCCATTTCAACTACTATTTCCTGCAATTTTCAGTCAAGAATTAGTGCTCCTTACGGCACATCTTTTTTTATAGTAACGCATTTTTGTCATAGTTCTAAAAGGTCAAACAGAATATCGGTAATCGTCCAGAACGATTTTAACGCATTATTATATATTCACTTTACAGATAAAAAAACTCCCTGAGGCTCCCTCCTTGGTAATCCATTCAAGAGGGGAGCTCATAACAATAACATGCCATTCTAAAATTCAAGATATGTGGAGGGGGCCAAATTTGTTAAAAGACAAATTTTTCCAACAAGTAAGTGGTAAATGAAGTAGGAGCTGTGCCGTCGGGCAATCCCTCGGGACCGCTATGGTTCCAGATTGGCGTTGCCTGGATACTGCGAAAATAGGTCTTGGTCCATAACACACACACACCCACACACACACAACCCAACGCACACACATACAACACATACACACACTCACACACATCTAAGATAGACAGGGTTTTTTCTTCTAAAGTAGTTACCCTTGCGCAGCCCCAAGCTCTAATAGTCTAATTATACCGGCTTGGCCGAAACATTTGAAGATCAAGTTTGAAGATTTAAAAACTAGTTGTCCATATTATTATGTAATCTCCTTTTTTTGTATTACTATTGGGCTACTTTTTGCTATTTTGAAACAATACCTCGTAAGCGAGGCGCATACACACATACACACACTCTCGCGCGCGCGCGCACAACGCACGGCATGGTACTATCCTGGAAATTGTAATTTTGGTGGACTAGACCATAGCGCTTAAACACGTGATACACATCTCAGTCACACGTGATGTCCTTGAAAACGCCAAGGGTTCGGAACGGTCACGAGACAAAATAAAAATAGAAAATTTAACCATTGAACGTGGAAGTTTTGAACACTACACAAGACACAGGTACTATGTTTTGTTAGTTTTAGCGTATGGCGTGGCTCAACGTCTTGGTCGTTAATATTATTACGTTCGGAATCACCTGTACTGGTATACTTGAACACAGTTACAAACTCTATGGCCGCGTCACAACCCATCTATCTGGTCTATTTTCGAGTTTCAGAGCGTGACAAGGTTTCTGTTTCTGTATCACGTCGAAAGGCCACTTTTGTGGCAATTTATCGCCGAACTAGGGGAGATGCATACCTATTCCCTATCTATCTTTTTATTCTTATTCTTTTCCTTTTTTGTTCTTGATGATCTTTCTTCTGTTCCTGATCTTTCTTTCTCTTGATATCTTCCTTCCTCTTGTTTTCCTTCTGATACTTTCATTCCCAATTCTTTTTTCTCTTGTCTTTTTTCTGTCTTCCTCTCTTTCTTGCATATAGGCGTCTCCTCAACCATGTGATTTGATTTAATGACGCTTACACTAAGTTTACAGCGTGGTGGTGTTACAACTAATCATAGACTTGTGGGTGAATGATTTGAATGCCTAGAGTGATAGCTCAATGCGGGATTTAATGGGCGGTAGAGCTTTTGAAATCTGACGCTGCCGCTACATCACCGCTGAAGAAGAAGCCTAAGAAGATGGAGGGGGCAAGAGTGGGGTGGGGCATGATTTGGTGAGAGGCCGACCAGGGTTTATGGAGTTGACTCCGTTGAGACGAGGAAGGGGGGGAGGGGCGGGGGCATCAGAGCAAAATATTAAATTTCCTCCCACGAGGCGATGATTTGCCTCAGGTGAAGAGAGTTTCCATCACTCACAAGCCCTGGGAAACCCATGTCACAACACCACCTTCTGATACAAACTACACTGGCTGCCCATTCCATGGCTCGCCTTGAGTATAAACTAGCAATCCTCTCTTCCACCTTTTCAAAACACTTTTGCCAAACATCCTGTCCAACCATCTCGCACTATCAACCTTTCCGCACTCTCCATTCTGGCACGAGATCCTCAAAGTCCCCCGCATGAAACTATAAGTTCGTTGTCATCGCTCTTTCAGCTATCAGTACCCACCATCTGAAACTCTGCTTCCCTTTCTACCGCCGGTCCGGACGGGAGGGGACCTGTCTGCATTCAAGTCTGCCTTAAACGCATCTGTTCAAAAAATTCCTTTCCCCTTTCTAATTTCAATTTCAATCTCACCCACAAACCCCCGTGTAAAGTGTGCCTCTGTGTGTGTGCGCATGTGCATATATCATTATGTGTGTGTATGTTTGTGTGTGTGTGTTCTTTCTTTCTGTCTCTCCCTCCGTGCATCTTTCTCCATATCTTTCTGTCTTTCACTTCCCCCCGCCCCACCCCGCACCCCTGTAATTCCCTTTCATACCCTCCCCCCCCCCCCCTCTGTCCCTCTCACTTCCCCCACTCTTCTCCCCCCTCTTCACTCTCTTCTGCCTTTCTCGTAAGTATTGTTTTGCATAATTCACATATTGTTTTGGGAATTTGTGAGCTCGTATGACACCCACCCACCCCCACCTCCCTCCCCGATAATTTGTGAGTGCATAAATGGCGTGCGTGTTGAAAGGGTGAGGTGGGTGGGGGTGGGGGTCTTTCTGTCCATGCCTTGATTTTTTTCTTAATTATTTTTTTTTCTCGTCTCCCCGGATGCTATGTTATGAATGTTCGTGGAGCGTCTATAGTGGGTATGTGAAGAAAGGAAGGTGGGTGGGTGGGGGTTGAAAGGACGCCCGGTTTTTTTGGATTATTTTGATTTCTACTTTGAATCATGTTAAATTAAAATTTAAAAAAATAAACTAAAAAGTACCCTCTTCATAATTATTGTTTTGTAACAATGTTTTTCTTCTTAATTGTTTTCTCTCGTAATATTTGTAAAGCCCCCCCGCTCTGACTCTGAGGATATTTTCTTTTTATTGTATCATCGAAGAGCGCTATAAAAGCTTGTATTAGTTTATTATTATTATATCAAACCATCTCACTTTCCGCGCATGCACCATGTGGGGCCTGCTTGGTGGTCACGCATGATTCATATTCATATTCCCCTCTGAATGCATTGTGTGGGGCCCATGTGCTCCTGGCTGAACCGGGTACGCTTAACGGTCATGCATGACTCAAACAGATCTATTTTTCCGCATGCAGCACTACAATGAATCGTGACACGACCCGAGGGTACTGGGCATCCAACAGTACATATAAACACATCTTCGACATTGCCCATCTCACTCAAATTGACTCAAACAGATATCTTTTTCTGCATACATCATGTGAGGCCCGAGCGTTGTGCATGACTTACTCCTTCTATCTTGTATCTCACTAAAATGTACTCAACCCCTCCCCCACCTTTTTCAATCCTACAAAATACTCAGCCAAGTTCACCGGTTCATATCCTTTATCTTAAAACAACTAATGATTATCTAGTCTAATTTTTAATGCCTATCTCAGTATCTGAACTTTAGTTAATTAATATAAAATACCCTACCAAATTACTTTCCATATAATTATATACTTTCAATGTCATTGTAAGCAACAAACACTGTTCTATTAGTATTATCTGATATATTTCTCAAATCCTATATCATCTTAGTCTTTGAACCCCTGTATATGTCAATAATTGACAGTAAACGGCAAGTGGACATTACTGGAAGTGGAAGAAGAAGTCAACTGTTTAGTTGGAAACCCCACACGTTTGCAAGCGTCATAGTCATCAAATTGGTGATGGAGAATGCTATATTAACAGAACCATCAGCAAGATGATGGTGGTTCGCTGCTGCTTTGCTCGATGAAAGACCTATTAGGAAGATATCTTTTCACAAAGTTTCAAACACTGTTTTGCACGTTGTTGTGTTTTGTGTTGGGTGCATCATCCTGAAGTTCGAGTGGGTCGACATTTGTGTCACCAGCCACTGTGTGCATAGTGGTAAACGTCCGCAGACTAGTAGGCTTGGAGGTCTTGGTTTCGAATCCAAAAAAAAAAAAAATCAGAGGCGAGGGTTTTTTCGGTTTCTGGACCGACTCCTACCCAGAGTGAGCGGCTATAGGACCAATGGGAAGACTGAAACTATGCAGTCGAGCTTCATTTTCATGGGAAGCCTGGGAAATTAACAAAATCCTGCAAACACACAAGTGCAAAACAGTGTTTAGGGGGGTGGGGGGTAAAGTTTAAACTTAGTGGTAGTGACGAGACAAAACAAAACATGTAATATTTCAACTTTTAAATAAATGGAGACTACTTTGATTGAAGAGGGGAAGTAATTTGTTTTGTTTACTCACTGTATTGTTTAAAAAAGATATTTATGTTGAAATATTGCATGTTTTGTTTTGTCTTGTTAATAAACTAACGTCGCTTTGCACTTGTGTATTTGTTTGTGTGGTTCTTTGGTCAGTTGCATTGCAGTCTGTTTTGTTCAAGTCTGTTCAAAAGATCGAAGATGGTGGTTTCACTTTTTCCCCTAATTGGAATGCATTTCTTTCTCAATGTCAGGTCGCCAAGAAGGGTGGAACGTTGAACTTGAAGGTGGTGCTCGAGAGAACGAAGGCGGTTCAGAGACATACAGAAGATCCAGGTGAGAAGATGTTCCGTTTTTCTCGTTTGATTGCTGGAATGTGTTTCATATATGCAGCCTGGGTGCTCATTTTAATGAACACATTGGATTTCCGGTATTTGGGGTGATGAAGCTTGTGGCTTCCAGTTTTTAGAGTGTAAAAACTTGTGGCTTCCGGTTTTCACCACCCCACCCCAGAGTGTAAATTCTGACTCTCCCCGCACATCCTCCGTCTCTCCTCTCTCTCTCTCTCCTCTTCCCTCTCTCTCACTCTCTCTCTACTTCATGTGGTCCTGTTAAACCTTTTCTTGCCCCTAGTTTCCTTCTTCACTTTTTTCCTTAATTCTCTGGTCCTTCAACCTTCTCAAAGTAAAATCCTAGTAAGTAGTATACCACTATAAGAGAAAAGGGCAATTTGGACGTGAGAAAGAGAAAGGGGATAATCCTAAAAATGTACCTGAAGAAAACCTTAAAAAAATAATAGAAGAGATTATGTTCATATACTTGTCAGAATTTGTTTTTAGTATAGATGTTCCTCTTCCAGTTCCACTGGATATTGACACAAATCACATACAGTAGCGATCAAGCTATAATTATACAGCCATCAACAGCACAATATATATAATATATACTTAGTGGTGGCTACTATTTTGCTTTGCAGTTTAAAAAAACCCAAAAGACATTCAGACCTACCAACATTTGAAAACATGCAGCTGTACTCCTAATTTCACTCTTTACCTCTTGGCTCACTGCTCTATAATGTTGGGTGAATGTCTATGTCGAATGGTGGCCGGGTGGGGGTAAAAGATTGGAGATGGTAGTTTCACTTTTTCCCCCCTAATTGGAATGCATTTCTTTCTCAATGTCAGGTCGCTAAGAAGGATGGGACGTTGAACTTGAAGGTGGCGCTTGAGAGAACGAAGGCGGTTCAGAGACGTACAGAAGATCCAGGTGAGAAGATATTTCGGTTTTCTTGTTTGATTGCTGGAATGTGTTTCATATGCAGCCTGGGTGCTAATTTTACTGAACATATTGGATTTGGGGTGATGAAGCTTGTGGCTTCCAGTTTTTAGAGTGTAAAAACTTGTGGCTTCCGGTTTTCAGAGTGTAAATTCTGACTCCCCTCACTCCCTTCTCTCTCTCTTTCCTTTCTATGCCTTAGTTCCATCTTTTTCACCATGGCGGATACCGGGGGGTCTTTTGTATAATAAACAGTTCCCCCACCTTCTGGAAGTTTTCTGCTTGTAACTTCACTCGTAATCTGGTTGTGTCACCTCTCTTTGACTCTGCCTTTTCCCTGTTGCTTACTGTCATCTGCTATCTTTCTGCCTTTACTGGTCCATTCTCCTGCCTTTTTCACGAAGCACTTTCAAAAAAACAATTTCCTCCAGCCAAAGTCATAATTGCTGGGCCTAACCATATTTTTTACTTAGGTGCATAACGGCAGCATGACGCATCAGCGCTCATATAATTGACAGGAAATTGTCTGAGCGATCGAAGAAGAAGAAGTTTCCTTCTTTCACTCTCTAGTCCCCATCCCTTTCTTATTCTTCTGTGTCTTCACTTCTCAAAGTATCCTAGTAAGTAGTAGTATAGCAGTGGAACCTCCCTTAAAAAATAAGACTCCCTCCCACATAAGACCTACTTCTCTGAGACATTGCCCTTCTTTGTAAGTATTACAATTACCTCCCTTATAAGACCCCTCCCTTTAAGACCTCATTTTGGATGATTTTTGAAGGTCTTATAAGGGAGGCTCCACTGTACCACTGTAAGAGAAAATGGCAATTTGGAAATGAGAAAGAGAGAGGGGATAGTCCTAAGCATGTAGCTGAAGAAAACCTTCAAAAAATAAGAGAAGTGATTTATCATTATGTTCATATACTTGTCAGAAGGGGTTTTTCAGGATAGATGTCCCTCTTCCAGTTCCACTGGATATTGACACAAATCACACACTTAAGAGTCAGTAGCAATCAAGCTATAATTATACAGCCATCAACAGCACAATATATTATATAGTGATGGCTACTATTTTACAGTTAAAACCCCCCCAGAAACATTCAGACCTACCAAAGTTTGAAAACATGCAGCTTTTTACTCCTAATTTCACTCTTCTACCTCTTGGCTCACTGGTCTATAATGTTGGGTGAATGTCTATGTCGAATGGTGTGTGGGGGTGGGGGTGTACAAGATTGGAGATGGTAGTTTCACTTTTTCCCCCCTAATTAGAATGCATTTCTTTCTCAATGTCAGGTCGCTAAGAAGGATGGGACGTTGAACTTGAAGGTGGCGCTCGAGAGAATGAAGGCGGTTCAGAGACATACAGAAGATCCAGGTGAGATGATGTTCCGTTTTTCTCGTTTGATTGCTGGAATGTGTTTCATATGCAGCCTCGGTGCTAATGTTACTGAACATGTTGGATTTCCAGTATTTGGGGTGATGAAGCTTGTAGCTTCCTGTTTTCAGAGTGTAAAAATTTGTGGCTTCCGGTTTTCAGAGTGTAAATTCTGACTCCCCTCACTTCCCCTCCTGTCTCTCTCTCTCTCTCTCGTCTCTCCTTGTTAACCTTTCTTGCCCTAGTTTCCTTCTTCACTCTCTAGTCCCCATCCCTTTCTTATTCTCTGGTCTTCACTTCTCAAAGTGTCTTAGTAAAGGTCGTGTACACGTTAACATTATTCACAAAATATTTCTATTTCCCCATGGCAACACAGTGAGCTGTAAGTCACATTAAGAGTGGGCTATCACTGTGTTGCCATGCCATGGGGAAATAGAAATATCTCTGTGAATAATGTTAATGTGTACACAGACCTTAAGTATTATAAGAGAAAAGGGCAACTTGGAAGCGAGAAAGAGGGAGGGGATAGTCCTAAAAATCTACCTGAAGAAAACCTTCAAAAAATAAAGAAGAGATTATGTTCATATACTTGTCAGAAGTTGACTGTAAGTGTAACAGTATAACAGACATTTTCTGAGTGCTTCCACCCATGATATAGCATATAGTGATATGGTGATAAACACTTAAAAAAACAAAAAACAGACTGCAATGTCACACTGGAACCGGAATTCATCTTTGTCAACATATGCACTCAAGAAAACATCAAACAGAAAAGATAGCAAAAGAACAAAACATTTCCCCTCTTCAATCCAATTTGCAAAAACAAATCTACAGATTGGATTGTACAGGGTATTTTGTTATTTTGCTAGCTTTGCTGTTTTTGTGTGTGTTCAAGGGTGCAACTTTTCTTGATATACAAGGATTTCCTGTTTTTTGTTTGTGGCAAGCCACAAGCCACAAACCTATAACTCACTTTGTCAGTTGGTCCAAAATTGTCGCACATTTTGACAAACTTGTCGCACTTCAAATCGAGGAGAGAGAGAAAATGGAGTTTTACGTCCTCTTGATCTGAATCAGACACATATGGGACATTTGTAAATACAAATATGGTTGGAGCAATACTGGAGGCAATGCCCGGAGGCAGTACGAAACCAGTAAAGTCCCGATTTTTTAGAATACATATGCTTAGGTATAGAATGTGACTTCAAATCGAGGCTACACTTCAAAAAATTGAGGACGCTCTTTAAAATTATCTATTTTAAAAGCGTACAAAATAATAAACATACGTAATACAGACACTACAACAGACACGACGAGTATGTGGTGCTTCTTTTGATGAGTATAAGTAGGATACATAGTTTTAAATGTTTTCCAAAAGATATAAAAAGTTACGAAATGGTGCAGAGATAACATTCTGGTTTACAGATTAAAATTATTGAAAAGCCAGGGGAGGTGACTCATGATTGGAGTGGTACAAAATAGACCGCGTGCCACAAACTATTGCGATTTCGCGCTTGTTGAATATGAATTTTACCAGAAAAGGAAATTCGTTTTTTTACATTTCGAGGGGTGCCTGCCAGAACGGTCTATCTCAAAAGGAATAAAGAGCACAGATGGGCAGTTCTGGCATACACCCCTCGATTTGTCAAACAAGATCTTTGTGTGTCTACTGTATTTTTTTTTAAAACACTAAATTGTGTAAATTGGGGGGGGGGGGGGGGGGGGGGGGAAGCAAATTAAAATTAAACTCTTCATAAATCAATTTTTGCTTCATCTGGCAGGGGGGACACAGTCTTCATGGATCCTGGGCTTTTCGAGGGCAGCAGTGTTTTTTTTTCATTTGATGTAGTTGCACCCATGTGTGTTCATGCTGACATCGCCAAATCACCAAAACATCCACAGGGTTCATAGGGGCCTTACCAGTCCTTATAAGTCTTGACCAATTGAAATCTCCAAGTAAGGCCTTACAAGTGCTTACATTAACTTCAAGGTCCTTACAAGTCCTGACAGCTGCCATAAACTGCCCTGAGCAGTACTCAAAATAGATCGCAGAAGCAGCATTTTTACACTTCAGAAACATCGCTCAGCACCTACTCCACCTTACCCCCCGTTTCAACTGACTGCTTAGCAGACAAACGATGCACCGCGAGTTGTCAAGAGAAATTGGACTGAAATCTCGTTCTTTATCCTGGTGTCGTTTTGCGAGAAAACGCGTATATCTGTGTCAGCCATAGTTTTTGTATCTGCTTAGACATTGTTCACAATGCTGGGAAAGTGTTCCTTTCAAGATCGTTGGCTAAAAGATGGACATTATCCTTAGGCCTACAGGTCCTTACTTGGGGATAGCTGAAAGCCCTGGGAACCCTGATCCAGTTGTTTTGTTGTGTCATGTTAACAAAATAATGTCACTTCACTCTTATTTTGTGTGCTTGTTTGTTTGTTGGATATATACATCACATGTAATCAATATAGAACACCCTATATCTAATCTTAATCCCAGGGTATGGGTATGGATGCTCCTTCTTTCAGGATGTCCTGAATTGCAGGATTTTTAAATTGCCTGGAGCCGGCGAGAATTTGAGAAACAACGATTTTCTTACACACACACTAACTTGTGCAATTAAAAAAGGGCCTATACAAGCATTTGCTGTATTCAAAGCAATGTAGGGCTTGTACCAGTCTAGAGGGGTGATAAAAGAGCAGTAAATGTGTGTGTGTATACAGGGCTCCCAATCATCTTGCAAAACAAGGGGTCCCAGGGACTCGGGACTCCTTCAATTACATTATAGAGGGTCCTAGAGGCGGGATAGTGTTCCAGTAGCATAGCGAATGCTAAAAATTATTTTTCTAGTGCATCCCTGCTCATTCTTTTATAGGGTCCTGTAGAATTTTAGTGCTTCATAGACCCTTAAATGGGGGTCCCTGGGAGCCCTGGTATAAAGTGTGTGTGCGCTGCCCCTGCACTCCGCCGGGGCCGCCCCCTTGTAGGATTCTTGAAATTTCCGGGGAGCAACCATGTTATGGGTGAAGAGGTCATGTATCACATGATGTATCAAAGTATTTTAAAACTTGATTTACTGGATGATTCAGGCATGGGAATTGTCCGCGAATTCGCCGCGTGAAAAAAATATTGAAATTGTTACTAAATACTTCGTTTTTGTTACTAAATACTTCAATTGGGGGGCTTTTCAGAGTTTTTTTGTCTCTGACAATTCCCATGCCTGTGATTTGAAGCAGGTATTTTTCGGACCACAAGGCGTTCCAAGGCGCACCCCAGAAAACTTACACAAAATTCTGATTTTGTTCTTATATTTCTTTCTATATTACTAACCACATTATAAGGTGTAGAGGTCTCAGTCTGAGGAAAAAAGTATCACCTTATAGTCTGAAAAATACTGTAGGTATTGTACATGGTTGTTAAACAATTTGTTGTTCTTGTTTGTTGTTGCAGCCATGGACACTGAAGCCAGAGGCATGAAACGCAGCTTTTCAACTGCCTTCGGTGATGAAGAGGACCTTTCGGACCTTCTTCAAATCTGGAAGGAAGATCTTAACTCTTTGGATGTCCCGAAGTTGGAGAAGCCATCGTTTGATAGAGGAACAGTGATCCAAATAGGAGAGGCGAAACTACGTCGAGTACGCGACAAGCGCAAACCTCACAGGTTATTGAAGGATGTGTTGCTCTGCAACACAATTTGCCGTCTTAGTGCAGATGAACTGAATGAAGTTGAAGGAATAGCTGAATTATTTGATTTCTTGAACATGGACAACAAAGACATATTTGAAGCAGTTCAAGCTACTGAATCAATTGCAATCATAGGAGAAGACAACAAAGTCATATTTGATTTTGAAGCAGTTCAAGCTACTGAATCAATTGAAATCATGGGAGAAGACAGAGTCATACTTGAAGTAGTTCAAGCTGACAGAATAGTTGAGGTATGTGGCATGACGGAGCAAGAGCTTTTGAGCCTGTTCCCAGAGTAAAATATAGTGTTAGTGATGAAGTTTTTCTATATAAATCGTTTTAACTATCATTTATGATTAGTGAAGTTTGAGGGATATCCATTTAAAATGAAATGATGTTTAATAATGTTTGTTTTTTCTTTTAAACATTCTTAGGCCCTTTCTTTCACTGCTCCTGTGGTGTGATGCCATTGGTGGTGCCATAACTTTTTGTGTCAATGACTCAGACCTGTTTACTCTACTCTTTTGAAGTACTATTCTTAATTTCTACTTAATTTGGAACTCTACTACTACTCTTCAAAACTGAAAATAAAGCTCTTTACTTACTCCTTTTCAATGAACATTATTGTTTGTTTTATGGTTTAATGAAGAGGACGACTCATTTCACACCAAAACTACTCATTTCAGCCATCCAAGGCTACTCAAGACTTGTGTAGGGGGTAAACGGGTCTGTCAGTCATAGTTCTGGAATGCTGGTTTTTGGTTTTAGGCAATCCCAGGAGTATGAGATGTATCTCGAGACTGTTTTGATTCTAGCTTGTCCTCTTTTTGAATTTTATAACAAGAAATTTAATATTTTGAATCTGTTTTGGCAGTGAATAGGTAAGAAACAAACACACACCCTCCAAGAAGTTCATCAGGTATTATTTCCAGTTCAGAAATAACCTTGAAAGCTCTTCCCATGACATATCTACTTTTGTTTTTGTTTCTTTATTAACCAAGATTTGGGCATACAGGGTTTGGATGTGTGTGTGTGTGGTATTTGTTGTTTTCAGAATGGGAGAGGGAACCGAGGAAAGAAAGCCATTTATAACATTGGCATAATATAAGTACTTGATAAGTATTAAAACATTCCGGAAGCTTTTACGCCTTTCACAGATCTGTATGTCAATGTAACTTACATTGATGGTGCTTTCTTTTTTTCTTCTTCCTTTCCAACTGTAAATTAACTGCTTAATGTTGTCATGTCTGTGATTCTCTACACTGTGGAGTCAGGGAGATCCTGACTTAGTATCCGTGAAGTGATCTGTTGGTGATGTTTGAGAATTTAGAACATAACACTGCTGTGACCATTCCAGTTTGAACATGTTGCGATTTGTGAGACGAAGTGATTGATATTTTTGTTCCTTGGTTGTGTGTACCATTTTTGTTTGTCATTATGCAAACATTTTCTCTGTTAAAAAAAATATTCGCTGGGTTGCATTGTTTTAATTTTTGTCCTTGGTAGACTTATCTCCATGTTTTTGACTCTTTGGCCAGAGAGAGAGAGAGGTTCTAAAGTACTGTATGACCATTCTCATTAAAATGTAAAGATGGATGTATAAGAATGCAAAAATTTACTTGTAGAACACAGAGTGCATTAACTTCTTAAGTATTGCCATGCGTCAGAGCTTCAGATTGTTTTCAGACTTCACGGTTCATTATGACCCCTGACTACAGAAAAGAGGGGTCAGTATTTTAACATAAATGGGCAAATAATATGTGTTTTTATAAATGTGCGCTCCAAGCACAACATATTATGTGTATTATTATACACAGTAAGTGGTGATGAAAGAACTTTTAAATTATATGCCTTAAAAAGTAAGGTAGATTGGCATGCATATTAATACGGGAGACTGCAGGACAGACACAGACAGAAATAGATGATTAGCATAGCCCAAAGTTTACAGTATGTAGTCCAGTGCTAGATCTAGATAGAAAAACAAAAAGACCAGGGCAGGTTTAGTGCTTGCAAACACAACTTAGACGAAGGATGTAATGCTATGACAATTTGTGACACATGGAAAAATCAAAAAATTTGAAATCTCTCTCTCTCTTTCTTCCTCTACACTGGATTTTTCGATCGAGGTGTAACCAAAAAGGCAATGACATATGTCATGCATGATTATGTGTCTATCATTGTGACACCCCCATCAGGAGGGGCCATGCCTGGATCTGATTAAAAACATTGTATTACGTATGATATTCTTGTCCACTCATGCTTATGCGCCGATAGATGCGTTGCAAGAATATAACATGCATCATTTGAAAAACATGCGTAAAATGGTGCGGGCACACCAGCATCTGAAGCTCTGCGGGGACCTGGTTTTTTTGTTTTTCGGTCTTTACTACTATTGTTGGATTTTATTTACTTTGATTTCAAAAACACTTTTAGTTGATGTGTATGCTTCTTTGATGAATTATCTAAGTTTTGTATGTTAAAAGACCATAATATTCAGTGATGTAAATGTGAATTAAAATCAGTGCTTTCGCCAGCTTCAGTTTGGCATGCGTATTAATATTTCTCTTCACTATTATTAGCATTTCTGTACGTTTGAGTTTCAATAACATGATTTTTAATTAATGTGTATGGATTTTTTGATGGGTGAATTATTAAGGTTCGTCATGTTGTTAAAAAGAACACATAATGCAATTATGTAAAATGTTGAATTTTGAATCATTACTTTCGCCAAGTTCAGTTTTGTCCTATTTTTCTCTCGATGAATTATGGTGTTCACAATACTCTTTGTCATTGATGTTTCCCCTGTAGATCATAAGGAAGTATTCAGCGTGCTTTAGTTTGGTTTAACTAAAACTTTTCTTTTGAGCTGTTGCATTTTAATTTTCGGTAACGCTTTGCTAAGAAATTTTTCTTATGATCTCGAGTCATGTGGTTGACTGCTCGGGATTACGATGAAATTCAAGATGAAGAATTCCAAGGTGTTTTTAATTGTGTTAAACTGACAATACTTTGTCAATTTTAAAACTCTGTTGGTGAATACTCAGGGATTCTGAAGACCAAAAAAAGCTTAAGGAGTGATTTTATCCATATTATACATATTTTTTAAGGGGGGGAGAAGTTCTTCTTCTTCTGCATTCCCAGCCAAAAGGCCCTAATGGGTAAGTACGTATCGACCGTTTTCAGTGTTCACTGGTCTCTCTTACTGCGTACAGCCAACACCCATTTTTTTTTTTTTTTTTTGTTTTTTTTCCCGTATTTTGGAGGAGCCGAAAAGTAGGAAAAAGTTTATTTGGGATAATGTTTTTAGAAAAAAGGCAGGAAAAGGGGCCATAAGTCAGAAAGATAGGTAGATGAAAATTAAGCAAAGAAAAAAGTCAAGAGAGTGGCAGATTAGAGGAAGTTACAAGCACAGAACTTCCAGAAGGTGGGGGAACTATTTTACGAAAGACCCCGATATCCCCATGGGGAAGGTTATGGCTTAACACTTCGCGCCAGACATTTTTCAGCCCCAAAATACCACTAAACTTAACCGGGTACAGAACAAAAAACCCACCTGCAATATGTAATTACTCTGTGACAATGGTATAATTTTTTAGCGCCTATCCTACTCCCAAAATCAAAAATAGGGTCTTTGGATAAAAAGCCCTGATTTGATGCCTTTGGTGACATGGGTGTTGAACTATTGGGTGCATAAAGGCGACATTGGCGGTGAAAGGGTTAAAATTAGCTGAACACTGTGTACTTAAATACTTTGTGATGAATTATTACTGTATTGAATATCGTGGGCTTACTAGGACCACAAAGTGCCCTGTTCATGTTGTTGTAATAGTGTGTTCTACCTGGTTACGTATCTTTTTCGTTTTTTGTTGTCCCCACTTGTGGGCCGTACAGGGCGTTGCCCCACGCCGCTCGTCCGAATCCCATTCGCAGCTAAACCCCGGTTTGTCAAGTATTATCTTGTTGAGGTAGTTTGCGTTATGTGGTGAATACTCAGGGATTTTTAAGACTCACAGATGACCAGCTCAGTGTTTAAGCGCACAAAAACATGTGAGTGTGCGCTTAAAACACTGAGCCGGTAATCTGCTGATTCTTAAAAAATCCCTTTGCTGAGATTCAACCACATAACGCAATAAACTCACCTCAACAAGATAATTACTTGAACAAACGGGGTGTCGCTGCGGAATTGCGGATTCGGAACGAAGCGGCGTGGGAAGCAAGCCACTGTACGGCCAGAAGATGGGACAACAAAAAAAGAAAAGATATAGTACCAGGTAAGAAAACACACTATTCAACAACATGAACTGGCACTGTTGTCCCTAAGGAATCCACGAATATTCATTACAGGAATCAATGACAAAGTATTAAGTACACAGGTTCAGCTAATTTTAACCTTTCACCGCCAATTGTCGCATTACAACCACAATAGTTCAAACCACCACATTTCACTAAAGGCATCAAACAGGGCTTGTTATCCAAAGGGACCCTATTTTTGATTTTGGGAGGTAAGGATAGGCCTTAAAATGATACATGTCACAGAGGGAATTAGCAAATTGCAGGGTTTGGTTTTGTTCTTGTACCCAGTTAAGTTTATGGTACTTTTGGGGCTGAAAAATGGTTGGCGCGAACGAAAGGGTTAAGCCTAAAACCTTACCATGGGGATACGGGGGTCTTTCGGTAAAAAAATAGTCCCCCACCTTCTGGAAGCTTCTGTGCTTGTAACTTCCTCTAATCTGCCACTCTCTTGACTTTTTCTTTGCTATGTCATCTACTATCTTTCTGACTGGCCCATTTCCTGCCTTTTTTCTAAAAACATTTTTATCCCAAATAAACTTTCTACTTTGAGCTCTCCAAAATCGGAAGGTGTTGGCTGTACGCAGTAAGAGGAGACAGTGAAAACTGAAAACGACGCCATACGTACTACCCATTAGGCCTTTTGGCCTGGGAATGAGAAGAAGAAGGAAACTTCTACCCCCCTTAAAAAATATGTTATATAAATGGATAAAATCACTCCAGTAGTTTTTTTGGTCTTCAGAAATCCTGAGTATTCACCAACAAGAGTCTTTAATGACAAAGTATGTCAGTTTAAACAACAAATAAAAACACCTTGGTGGAATTCTTCATCTGTGATTCAGTCGAATCCTGAAGCAGTCAACCACAGATCGAGGACATAAGAAAACTGTCTTAGAAAAGCGTTAACTAAATTAAAAAATCGCAACCAGCTTTCAAATGGTAAAAAGTTTTAGTTAAACAAAACTAAAACGCTGAATGACTTCCTTATATCTACAGCGCAGGAAACAGGCAAGGACAAGAGTATCGTGAACACATAATTCATCGGAGAAAATAGGAACAAACTGAAAATTGGCGAAATAAATGGATTCAAAATTCAACATTTACATAATTGAACATTATGTGTCTTTTATTAAACAACATCAACAGAAACTTAGAGAATTCATCAAAAAGCATACACATTATTAAAAAAACATTGTTATTGAAAATCAACGAAACCATAAATGTAATAATAGTGAGAGAAATAGTAATACGCATGCCAAAACTGAAGCTTGGCGAAAGCAATGATTTAAATTCAACATTACATCAATGAATATTATGTCTTTTCAACATGAACAGAAACTTAGATAAGTCATCAAAAAAGCATACACATCAATTAAAAGGTTATTGAAAATCAAAGTACATAAAGGCACAACACTAGTAGTAAAGACCAAAAAACAAAAACACCAGGTGCACGCGAGCTTCAGATGCTGGTGTGCCGCACCATTTACGCATGTTTTTCAAAAATGATGCATGTAAATATCTTGCAAAGCATCTATCTGGCGCTTTTGGAATTGCGGCTAATGTTTTGGTGAGCCTTGTCTTGTATTAAGTATATGCAAAAAATTTCTAAATCGATTTTAAAGCCATTAGTTTTCGCTAAAGGCAAATGTTTTGTTAGTCTTCTTCTGAAATTATGACGTTGAAAAGGTAAAATGACGTCAAATTGTGTTTTGTGGAAGCTTTTGAAGCAAGTGCGTGAAGTTCAACAAGCTTATTTTGATCACAGCGTCTTCATCTTTTGGAATTGCGGTTAATGAAGTTGGTGAGCCTTGTCTTGTACTATGTATAAGCAAAAAAATCTGTCAAAATTGTCTGTCTCTCTAAAAAAAATGTATGTTAAATACTGTATTGACTTTTTAAAGCAATGAATTATAGTTCTGTTATGTTCGTACACTTACTGTGTATAATAATACACATAATATGTGTGTGCGTGGACGCACATTATAAAAACACATTATTATTGGCCCATTATTTTAAACAATGACCCCTCATTTTCTGTAGTCAGGGGTCATATGACGCGTGAAGTCTGAAAACAATCTGAAGCTCTGACGCATGGCAATACTTAAGAAGTTAATGCACTCTGTGTTCTACAAGTAAATTTTTGCATTCTTATACATCCATCTTTACATTTTAATGAGAATGGTCATACAGTACTTTAGAACCTCTCTCTCTCTCTGGCCAAAGAGTCAAAAACATGGAGATAAGTCTACCAAGGACAAAAATTAAAACAATGCAACCCAGCGAATATTTTTTTTAACAGAGAAAATGTTTGCATAATGACAAACAAAAATGGTACACACAACCAAGGAACAAAAATATCAATCACTTCGTCTCACAAATCGCAACATGTTCAAACTGGAATGGTCACAGCAGTGTTATGTTCTAAATTCTCAAACATCACCAACAGATCACTTCACGGATACTAAGTCAGGATCTCCCTGACTCCACAGTGTAGAGAATCACAGACATGACAACATTAAGCAGTTAATTTACAGTTGGAAAGGAAGAAGAAAAAAAGAAAGCACCATCAATGTAAGTTACATTGACATACAGATCTGTGAAAGGCGTAAAAGCTTCCGGAATGTTTTAATACTTATCAAGTACTTATATTATGCCAATGTTATAAATGGCTTTCTCCCATTCTGAAAACAACAAATACCACACACACACACATCCAAACCCTGTATGCCCAAATCTTGGTTAATAAAGAAACAAAAACAAAAGTAGATATGTCATGGGAAGAGCTTTCAAGGTTATTTCTGAACTGGAAATAATACCTGTTGAACTTCTTGGAGGGTGTGTGTTTGTTTTTAACCTCTTCACTGCCAAAACAGATTCAAAATATTAAATTTCTTGTTATAAAATTCAAAAGAGACAAGCTAGAATCAAAACAGTCTAGAGATACATCTCATCTCCTGGATTGCCTAAAACCAAAAACCAGCATTCCAGAACTATGACTGACAGACCCGTTTACCCCCTACACAAGTCTTGAGTAGTCTGGATAGCTGAAATGAGTAGTTTTGGTGTGAAATGAGTAGTCCTCTTCATTAAACTATGAAATAATGTTCATTGAAAATGAGTAATTAGAGAGCATTAGTTTCAATTTTGAAGAGATATAGAAAAACTTCATCACTAACACTATATTTTACTCTGGGAACAGGCTCAAAAGCTCTTGCTCCGTCATGCCACATACCTCAACTATTCTGTCAGCTTGAACTACTTCAAGTATGACTCTGTCTTCTCCCATGATTTCAATTGATTCAGTAGCTTGAACTGCTTCAAAATCAAATATGACTTTGTTGTCTTCTCCTATGATTGCAATTGATTCAGTAGCTTGAACTGCTTCAAATATGTCTTTGTTGTCCATGTTCAAGAAATCAAATAATTCAGCTATTCCTTCAACTTCATTCAGTTCATCTGCACTAAGACGGCAAATTGTGTTGCAGAGCAACACATCCTTCAATAACCTGTGAGGTTTGCGCTTGTCGCGTACTCGACGTAGTTTCGCCTCTCCTATTTGGATCACTGTTCCTCTATCAAACGATGGCTTCTCCAACTTCGGGACATCCAAAGAGTTAAGATCTTCCTTCCAGATTTGAAGAAGGTCCGAAAGGTCCTCTTCATCACCGAAGGCAGTTGAAAAGCTGCGTTTCATGCCTCTGGCTTCAGTGTCCATGGCTGCAACAACAAACAAGAACAACAAATTGTTTAACAACCATGTACAATACCTACAGTATTTTTCAGACTATAAGGTGATACTTTTTTCCTCAGACTGAGACCTCTACACCTTATAATGTGGTTAGTAATATAGAAAGAAATATAAGAACAAAATCAGAATTTTGTGTAAGTTTTCTGGGGTGCGCCTTGGAACGCCTTGTGGTCCGAAAAATACCTGCTTCAAATCACAGGCATGGGAATTGTCAGAGACAAAAAAACTCTGAAAAGCCCCCCAATTGAAGTATTTAGTAACAAAAACGAAGTATTTAGTAACAATTTCAATATTTTTTTCACGCGGCGAATTCGCGGACAATTCCCATGCCTGAATCATCCAGTAAATCAAGTTTTAAAATACTTTGATACATCATGTGATACATGACCTCTTCACCCATAACATGGTTGCTCCCCGGAAATTTCAAGAATCCTACAAGGGGGCGGCCCCGGCGGAGTGCAGGGGCAGCGCACACACACTTTATACCAGGGCTCCCAGGGACCCCCATTTAAGGGTCTATGAAGCACTAAAATTCTACAGGACCCTATAAAAGAATGAGCAGGGATGCACTAGAAAAATAATTTTTAGCATTCGCTATGCTACTGGAACACTATCCCGCCTCTAGGACCCTCTATAATGTAATTGAAGGAGTGTCCGAGTCCCTGGGACCCCTTGTTTTGCAAGATGATTGGGAGCCCTGTATACACACACACATTTACTGCTCTTTTTATCACCCCTCTAGACTGGTACAAGCCCTACATTGCTTTGAATACAGCAAATGCTTGTATAGGCCCTTTTTTATATTGCACAAGTTAGTGTGTGTCTGTAAGAAAATCGTTGTTTCTCAAATTCTCGCCGGCTCCAGGCAATTTAAAAATCCTGCAATTCAGGACATCCTGAAAGAAGGAGCATCCATACCCATACCCTGGGATTAAGATTAGATATAGGGTGTTCTATATTGATTACATGTGATGTATATATCCAACAAACAAACAAGCACACAAAATAAGAGTGAAGTGACATTATTTTGTTAACATGACACAACAAAACAACTGGATCAGGGTTCCCAGGGCTTTCAGCTATCCCCGTCCGGCCAAAGTAAGGACCTGTAGGCCTAAGGATAATGTCCATCTTTTAGCCAACGATCTTGAAAGGAACACTTTCCCAGCATTGTGAACAATGTCTAAGCAGATACAAAAACTATGGCTGACACAGATATACGCGTTTTCTCGCAAAACGACACCAGGATAAAGAACGAGATTTCAGTCCAATTTCTCTTGACAACTCGCGGTGCATCGTTCGTCTGGTCTAAGCAGTCAAGTTGGGGGAGGGGGGTAAGGTGGAGTAGGTGCTGAGCGATGTTTCTCAAGTGTAAAAGTGCTGCTTCTGCGATCTATTTTGAGTACTGCTCAGGGCAGTTTTATGGCAGCTGTCAGGACTTGTAAGGACCTTGAAGCGAATGTAAGCACTTGTAAGGCCTTACTTGGAGATTTCAATTGGTCAAGACTTATAAGGACTGGTAAGGCCCCTATGAACCCTGTGGATGTTTTGGTGATTTGGCGATGTCAGCATGAACACACATGGGTGCAACTACATCAAATGAAAAAACCCTGAAAAGCCAGGATCCATGAGCACTGTTCCCCTGCAGATGAAGCAAAAATTGATTTATGAAGAGTGTTTTTAATTTGCTTCCACCGCCCCCCCCCCCCCCCCCCCCCAATTTATACAATTTAGTGTTTTAAAAATACAGTAGACACACAAAGATCTTGTTTGACAAATCGAGGGGTGTATGCCAGAACTGCCCATCTGTGCTCTTTATTCCTTTTGAGATAGACCGTTCTGGCAGGCACCCCTCGAAATGTAAAAAAACGAATTTCCTTTTCTGGTAAAATTCAATTTCAACAAGCGCGAAATCGCAATAGTTTGTGGCACGCGGTCTACTTTTTTACCACTCCAATCATGAGTCACCTCCCCTGGCTTTTCAATAATTTTAATCTGTAAACCAGAATGTTATCTCTGCACCATTTCGTAACTTTTTATATCTTTTGGAAAACATTTAAAACTATGTATCCTACTTATACTCATCAAAAGAAGCACCACATACTCGTCGTGTCTGTTGTAGTGTCTGTATTACGTATATGTTTATTATTTTGTACGCTTTTAAAATAGATAATTTTAAAGAGCGTCCTCAATTTGAAGTGTAGCCTCGATTTGAAGTCACATTCTATACCTAAGCATATGTATTCCTAAAAAATCGGGACTTTACTGGTTTCGTACTGCCTCCGGGCATTGCCTCCAGTATTGCTCCAACCATATTTGTATTTACAAATGTCCCATATGTGTCTGATTCAGATCAAGAGGACGTAAAACTCCATTTTTTCTCTCTCTCCTCGATTTGAAGTGCGACAAGTTTGTCAAAATGTGCGACAATTTTGGACCAACTGACAAAGTGAGTTATAGGTTTGTGGCTTGAGCCACAAACAAAAACAGGAAATCCTTGTATATCAAGAAAAGTTGCACCCTTGAACACACACAAAAACAGCAAAGCTAGCAAAATAACAAAATACCCTGTACAATCCAATCTGTAGATTTGTTTTTGCAAATTGGATTGAAGAGGGGAAATGTTTTGTTCTTTTGCTATCTTTTCTGTTTGATGTTTTCTTGAGTGCATATGTTGACAAAGATGAATTCCGGTTCCAGTGTGACATTGCAGTCTGTTTTTTGTTTTTTTAAGTGTTTATCACCATATCACTATATGCTATATCATGGGTGGAAGCACTCAGAAAATGTCTGTTATACTGTTACACTTACAGTCAACTTCTGACAAGTATATGAACATAATCTCTTCTTTATTTTTTGAAGGTTTTCTTCAGGTAGATTTTTAGGACTATCCCCTCCCTCTTTCTCGCTTCCAAGTTGCCCTTTTCTCTTATAATACTTAAGGTCTGTGTACACATTAACATTATTCACAAGATATTTCTATTTCCCCATGGCATGGCAACACAGTGATAGCCCACTCTTAATGTGACTTACAGCTCACTGTGTTGTCATGGGGAAATAGAAATATCTTGTGAATAATGTTAACGTGTACACGAACCTTTACTAAGACACTTTGAGAAGTGAAGACCAGAGAATAAGAAAGGGATGGGGACTAGAGAGTGAAGAAGGAACTAGGGCAAGAAAGGTTAACAAGGAGAAAGAGAGAGAGAGAGAGAGACAGGGGGAAGTGAGGGGAGTCAGAATTTACACTCTGAAAACCGGAAGCCACAAATTTTTACACTCTGAAAACAGGAAGCTACAAGCTTCATCACCCCAAATACTGGAAATCCAACATGTTCAGTAACATTAGCACCGAGGCTGCATATGAAACACATTCCAGCAATCAAACGAGAAAAACGGAACATCATCTCACCTGGATCTTCTGTATGTCTCTGAACCGCCTTCATTCTCTCGAGCGCCACCTTCAAGTTCAACGTCCCATCCTTCTTAGCGACCTGACATTGAGAAAGAAATGCATTCTAATTAGGGGGGAAAAAGTGAAACTACCATCTCCAATCTTGTACACCCCCACCCCCACACACCATTCGACATAGACATTCACCCAACATTATAGACCAGTGAGCCAAGAGGTAGAAGAGTGAAATTAGGAGTAAAAAGCTGCATGTTTTCAAACTTTGGTAGGTCTGAATGTTTCTGGGGGGGTTTTAACTGTAAAATAGTAGCCATCACTATATAATATATTGTGCTGTTGATGGCTGTATAATTATAGCTTGATTGCTACTGACTCTTAAGTGTGTGATTTGTGTCAATATCCAGTGGAACTGGAAGAGGGACATCTATCCTGAAAAACCCCTTCTGACAAGTATATGAACATAATGATAAATCACTTCTCTTATTTTTTGAAGGTTTTCTTCAGCTACATGCTTAGGACTATCCCCTCTCTCTTTCTCATTTCCAAATTGCCATTTTCTCTTACAGTGGTACAGTGGAGCCTCCCTTATAAGACCTTCAAAATCATCCAAAATGAGGTCTTAAAGGGAGGGGTCTTATAAGGGAGGTAATTTTAATACTTACAAAGAAGGGCAATGTCTCAGAGAAGTAGGCCTTATGATGGGAGGGAGTCTTATAAGGGAGGTTCCACTGTATATACTACTTACTAGGATACTTTGAGAAGTGAAGACCAGAGAATAAGAAAGGGATGGGGACTAGAGAGTGAAGAAGGAACTTCTTCTTCTTCGATCGCTCAGTTTCCTGTCAAATTATATGAGCAGCAGATGCGTCATGCTGCCGTTATGCACCTAAGTAAGAAATAGTTAGGCCCAGCAAGTCCGACTTCAGCTGGAGGGAAATGTTTTTTGAAAGTGCTTCATGAAAAAAGGCAGGAGAATGGACCAGTAAGGCAGAAAGATAGCAGATGACAGTAAGCAAAGGGAAAAGGCAGAGTCAAAGAGAGTGACAGATTAGAGGAAGTTACAAACACAGAACTTCCAGAAGGTGGGGGAACTGTTTTTATACAAAAGACCCCCCGGTATCCCCATGGGGGAAAAGATGGAACTAAGGCAAGAAAGGAGAGAGAGAGAGGGGAGTGAGGGGAGTCAGAATTTACACTCTGAAAACCGGAAGCCACAAGGTTTTACACTCTAAAAACCGGAAGCCACAAGCTTCATCACCCCAAATCCAATATGTTCAGTAAAATTAGCACCCAGGCTGCATATGAAACACATTCCAGCAATCAAACAAGAAAACCGAAATATCTTCTCACCTGGATCTTCTGTACGTCTCTGAACCGCCTTCGTTCTCTCAAGCGCCACCTTCAAGTTCAACGTCCCATCCTTCTTGGCGACCTGACATTGAGAAAGAAATGCATTCCAATTAGGGGGGAAAAAGTGAAACTACCATCTCCAATCTTTTACCCCCACCCGGCCACCATTCGACATAGACATTCACCCAACATTATAGAGCAGTGAGCCAAGAGGTAAAGAGTGAAATTAGGAGTACAGCTGCATGTTTTCAAATGTTGGTAGGTCTGAATGTCTTTTGGTTTTTTTTAAACTGCAAAGCAAAATAGTAGCCACCACTAAGTATATATTATATATATTGTGCTGTTGATGGCTGTATAATTATAGCTTGATCGCTACTGTATGTGATTTGTGTCAATATCCAGTGGAACTGGAAGAGGAACATCTATACTAAAAACAAATTCTGACAAGTATATGAACATAATCTCTTCTATTATTTTTTTAAGGTTTTCTTCAGGTACATTTTTAGGATTATCCCCTTTCTCTTTCTCACGTCCAAATTGCCCTTTTCTCTTATAGTGGTATACTACTTACTAGGATACTTTGAGAAGTGAAGACCAGAGAATAAGAAAAGTGAAGAAGGAACTAGGGCAAGAAAGGTTAACAAGACCAATGAAGTAGAGAGAGAGAGAGAGAGAGAGAGAGAGAGAGAGAGAGAGAGAGAGAAGGGAGTGAGGGGAGTCAGAATTTACACTCTGAAAACCGGAAGCCACAAGTTTTTACACTCTAAAAACTGGAAGCCACAAGCTTCATCACCCCAAATACCGGAAATCCAATGTGTTCATTAAAATGAGCACCCAGGCTGCATATATGAAACACATTCCAGCAATCAAACGAGAAAAACGGAACATCTTCTCACCTGGATCTTCTGTATGTCTCTGAACCGCCTTCGTTCTCTCGAGCACCACCTTCAAGTTCAACGTTCCACCCTTCTTGGCGACCTGACATTGAGAAAGAAATGCATTCCAATTAGGGGAAAAAGTGAAACCACCATCTTCGATCTTTTGAACAGACTTGAACAAAACAGACTGCAATGCAACTGACCAAAGAACCACACAAACAAATACACAAGTGCAAAGCGACGTTAGTTTATTAACAAGACAAAACAAAACATGCAATATTTCAACATAAATATCTTTTTTAAACAATACAGTGAGTAAACAAAACAAATTACTTCCCCTCTTCAATCAAAGTAGTCTCCATTTATTTAAAAGTTGAAATATTACATGTTTTGTTTTGTCTTGTCAATAAATAAGTTTAAACTTTAATAACACTGTTTTGCACTTGTGTGTTTGCAGGATTTTGTTAATTTCCCAGGCTTCCCATGAAAATGAAGCTCGACTGCATAGTTTCAGTCTTCCCATTGGTCCTATAGCCGCTCACTCTGGGTAGGAGTCGGTCCAGGACTGAGAAACCCATTGCCTCTGATGGGATTTGAACCAGACTTCCAAGCCAGTAGTCTGCGACGTTACCCCTATGCCACAGTGGCTGGTGACCAATGTCGACCCACTTAACTTCAGGATGATGCACCACACAAACACACAAGTGCAAAACAGTGTTTGAACTTTGAAGATATCTTCTAAAGTTCTTTCATCGAGCAACCTCCATCATCTTGCTGATGGTTCTGTTAATATAGCATTCTCCATCAACAATTTGATGACTATGACGCTTGCAACGTGGGGGTTTCCAACTAAACAGTTGACTTCTTCTTCCACTTCCAGTAATGTCCACTTGCCGTTTACTGTCAATTATTGACATATACAGGGGTTCAAAGACTAAGATGATATAGGATTTGAGAAATATATCAGATAATACTAATAGAACAGTGTTTGTTGCTTACAATGACATTGAAAGTATATAATTATATGGAAAGTAATTTGGTAGGGTATTTTATATTAATTAACTAAAGTTCAGATACTGAGATAGGCATTAAAAATTAGACTAGATAATCATTAGTTGTTTTAAGATAAAGGATATGAACCGGTGAACTTGGCTGAGTATTTTGTAGGCATGAAATGAGTGGGCGAGGGGCTAGTAAATTTGAGTGAGATGCAAGGTAGAAGGAGTAAGTCATGCACAACGCTCGGGCCTCACATGATGCATGCAGAAAAATATATCTGTTTGAGTCATGCATAACCTTTAAGCATACCCAGTTCAGCCAGGAACACCAGGGCCCCACACGATGCATGCAGAGGGGAATATGAATATGAATCATGCGTGACCACCAAGCAGGCCCCACATGGTGTATGCGCGAAAGTGAGATGTTTTTATATAATAATAATAATTAATAAAGCTTCTATAGCGCTCTTCGATGATAACAAAATAATTCATCCTCAGAGCGCTTTATGCAAATATTACGAGAGGAAAACAATCAAGAAGAAAAACATTATTACAAAAAAATATATGAAGAACTTTTAGTTTGTTTTTTTTAAAATTGTAATTTAACATGATTTCAAAGTAGGAATCAAACTAATCCCAACGGTCTTTTCAACCCCCCACCCACCTCTCTCTTTCTCCACATGCACACTATAGACACTCATGAACATTCGTGACATAGCATCCGGGGAGAAAAAATCATAATAAGAAAAAATCAAGGCATGGGCAAACAGAAGACCCCCACCCACACCCACCTCACCTTTTCAACACGCAGGCCATTTATGCACTCACAATTTATCGGGGATGGAGGTGGGGGTGGGTGGGTGGCATACGAGCTCAGAAATTCCTAAACAATATATGAATGTAAAACGATATTACGAGAAAGGCAGAGAGAGTGAAGGAGAGAGAGGGGGAAGGAGGGACAGAGGGGGGGGGGGGAGGAAAGGGCATACAGGGGTGGGGTGGGGGAGTGTGGGAGAGAGAGATAGGGGGAAAGAGAGAGGGAGAGAGACCAGAGGAGATAAGCACACACACACGCAACATACGCGACACATAATGATATATGCACATGCACACATCAGACCGAGGCAACACTTTACACGTGGGGTTATGTGGGAGATTGAAATTGAAATTAGAAAAGGGGAAAGTAACTTTTTGAACAGATGAGTCTTAAAGCCAGACTTTGAATGCAGACAGGGACAAAGCGGACCGGAGGTAGAAAGGGAGCGAGTTCTAGATGGTGGGTACTTGATAGCTGAAAGAGGGGTGACCAAAGGACTTGAGTTTCATGCTGGGGACTCTGAGGAGTTTCTCGCTGCTGGAACGGAGAGTGCGGGATGGTTGATATGTGATGAGATGGTTGGACAGGTATGTTGGCAAAGTGTTTTTGAAAATGGTGGAAAGAGAATGGATGCTAGTTATAATCAATGCGAGCATGAATGGGCAGCAGTGTAGTTGTCAGAAGGGGTCGGACATGCGTTTACCAGGGTGTGAGTGAGTGAACTCTCTTCACCGAGGCAATTCATCAGCCCTCGGTGGAGGAATAATATTCTGAATCTGAGCCCCTCCCTCCCCCCCTACTCTGTCTCAACGGAGCAATCCATAACCCTTGTCGGGCCTCCTCCCCCAAACCATTGCACACCCCACTCTTGGCCCTCCCATGCCTTCTGCTCTTCTTCAGCTGCGATGTAGCGGCGCTTGGCAGCGTCAGACTTTCAAAAGCCTCCTCCCCATAAATCCGCATTGAGCTAACTCAGCCAGGCATCAAATCATTCAAAAGGTTACGGAGTAGTTGGAAACCCCCCACGCGTAATTAGTGTAACGTTCATCATCATCACATGGTGAGGAGGCGATATATGCAAGAAGAAGGAGGAAGACAGAAAAAGCCAAGAGAAAAAGAATGGGGAATGAAAAGATCAAGAAAGGAAAACAAGAGGAAGGAAGGAAGCAAGAAAGAAAGAAGATCAGGAACAAAAGAAGATCATCAAGAACAAAAAGGAAAATAATAAGAATAAAAAGATAAGATTAGGGAATAGGTGCTCTACCCTTAGTTTTTCGTCGACAAAGTGCCACCAAAAAGTGGCCTTTCGACTGTGATACAGAAACAGAAACATTTGTCACGCTCGGAAACCTAAAAGACACGCAGATTAGATGGGTTTGCCGCGGCCATAGAGTTTGTAACGTTGTCAAGTTCATCCCAGTACAGGTGATCCGAAACGGAATAAATTAACGACAAGACGTTGAGCACCGGCATTACTCTAAACCTAACAAACATTAGTACCTGTGTTCTTGTTGTGCTTTCAAAACTTCACGTCCAATGGTAATATCTTGCTTTTTTTATTTGCTGAGTCTCGTGCCACTCGTTCCGAACCACGTGGCGTTTAAATGGAAAGTCACGTGATGCGTATGTATCACGTGGTTTTTAGCGCTATGGTTCTAGTCCACAAATACAACTTCCAAGAGAAGACAATGCGTGCGTGGTGCGCGCGCGCGCGAGGTGTGTTGTATGGGTGTATTGCGCCTCGCTTACGATGGTATTGTTTCAAATAGAAAAAAAGTTAGCCATAAATAGTAATAAAAAAAAAAAAAAGGAGATACATAATAATGATGACCAAAATAGTTTTTATCAGCTGATCTTCAAATGTTTCGGCCAAGGCAGTTCTAATTAGACTAGAGGCTTGG
>JAGGCT020004036.1:2547028-2588352 GCA_017654935.2 Phymorhynchus buccinoides
TTTGGTGAGGAAACCAATTGAGAAGAGTTTTTTTTCTATATACAGGTCCATAATATATTTTTTTTTTTCAAAGTCTGATCTACCACCTTCCCTATGTCCTAAACGTGAAGTAAAAAAAACCTGTCATCCCCTTCTTTTCATTTTCTTCCTTTTGTTTTGTCTGTTTTTGCCTTGGTGTGTTTAAAAAAATGGGCTTGGACGATTGTGAAGGTTTTTGTTTTATAATTTTCAAAATTGCTCGATGCGAATGAAGTTTAATAGCATCAAGCATGCCTTAAACATGCAATTTAAATAATGAAGTGCAACAATAAAATAGGAGTACAGATTTTTGGAAAATATGAAATGGACAGAAATAAAACTACAACCTCTATAAAATTCACTTTACCCTCCCCCCTTTTTTTTCCCTATCAACACACTAGGCTTATATTGTACACGAACCAATCTGTATTTTAAATTCCAACACACACAGTCCCTGATTACCTGGCTTTCCTTCTTCTTTCAGCTTCCAGTGGCCACATCAGTCAGCTGATAACAAACACCACTTTTAAACTAGGGGATGAACCATAAAAAAAGAGATGTCACGCTTTCCTTTTCTTTTCTTGTTTTATTCCTTGTGGATCACATTGTTAAACAACCTCACCTCTTTAATAATCATTTGAATGACGAAATGCCATTACAGTGCATGTACGCTTACCTGAAAGTCCGGTTTTTAAAACGAACTTCCTGGATACCTGAAAAGCCAATTGTTCATTTTCCCGGCACAGCCCTTTCTTTGGAAGCTAACTTTCCGACGGATAATTGGTAATTCATTTCTCACACATCAAAATTTTATATCAACCCTCTTATAATCAATTATGAACGGAAATTCTTTTTTAATTCACTTTTTTCATCACAGTTTTAAACATCTCAAACTCCTTTTAAACTCAATGATTGAAAAATGCTTTTTTTATTCACTTTTCATCCCAGGTTTTTTTTTTGAGAAGTAACTTCAACTTTCACTTTTTGTTGTTGTGTGGTGTTTTTTTTGGTTTTTTTTTTCACTTCCACAAAATTCCCAAGACCAAACCATGTATTGTCTTTCAAACTACAATAAAACAACCTTTGTTTTGGTGTGCACTCAAAACAAAACTAAAAAAGTCTAATTGTAAAAGACATAGACACAGGCATAACAAACTTACATAAAAGGGCATGGTGTAATTGACTCAAAAAACATCAAAAAAAAAAAAAAAAAAAAAAAAAAAAAAACAAACCCCCCCCCACCCCCCGCTACACCACACAAGCCACTGAGTGAAAATACACACATACCGGCAATAAACCAAATTTTCCCGTCTTTAAAAGACTTTACGAGGTTCCACGAACACACTAAACTTAACATGACGGCAGTGAATAAAAAGCATGTTGGGTATTTCACTTTGACAATAAAGTTTATCAAGAAAACATGGTACACACCTCACCCTCCCCCCTTACATACACCAAACAAACAGAGAGAAATCATGAAATAAATGTTTTTGGTGCCTAAAAAAAATAGTAGCAAACTAAAATCCTAAGTGATGAATAACATGACTAGATAATAATGATAACATCACAACAAAACATAGTATCCCTGAAACCAGTCAAGACTATGTATTTACTTAAAGTGCGCACATGCCCACCCACACACCATGCCTATTAACCCCACCCCCCCACGGCTAAAACCAGTGAAAAAAAACAAAACATTTTGGCGTTTTTTTTTTTGTTTTTTTCTTCTCTCAATAGTTGTGGCCAGCAACTAATGTTTTTTGTCAATATCCATGCATAATCATTAATATTCTTACTACTAGTCACTAGTTGACTTTTTCCCCAGCTGAGTAACCATATAGATTGTTACCCACCTAGGGTTAGGGGTTTTTGGAAGGGAGGGATAGTTAGAAGATAATGTAGTAATTTCTTAGTGGTAATATGCGATGGTTCCTGGCTTTGGTGTGTGTGTGTGTGGGGAGGGGGGGGGGGGTGTCCACTGTTATACTTTTTGCTCTTCCTTGGGGAGTAGCCTAAACTTTTTATTTTGTGTTGAAATGATTTAGACTCTAAATAATTCCAGTTTAACTGCAGCCTTCCTAACGTAGGTCTAGTTTTTAATTTTTGTAATTATTAACTCCCATCAACCAAACATTAAAAAGTTTTAAGGCCTCCCTCCCAAGAAGAGCTAAAAGTATACACAGTGACAACCACCCCCCGCCCCGCCCCCCCCCCCCCCCTACACACAATCATACCATTCATATACACTAATTCCTATTGTACCTTTTGCCCCCTTTATACGTTACCCCTTTTTTTTTTTGTACCCATTTTTATAATCCTTACTTACCCTGTGCTCCCCTCACTCTCCCATGCACGCAATAAGATAATGTAAAAAGAAGTAATTTTTCACAGTAACACAGTTCACATAGGATGGGGAGCTGCCACACTTGAGAATTAAGAAGTGCGTTGCATGCATCCCTTTTCAACTAGTTACGGTTTTCACCTAACAAGTACACTCGCCTCTTTTTTTTTTACATTTTTAACATTTTACCATATGTTTTGCCTTTGTGGTTTTTATACTTTCTCCAGATGGATGAGGGGTCTCTTCGTACCAACGATTTGTACATGCCATTTTAACCATTAAATTTATCCCTCTCCAGATGAATTGCGGGTTCTCCCCAGAACCCAATACTCGTCCAAAGTCACCATGGTGGGTTTTTTTATACTTCTCCAGAATGGTGGCGGGTCCTCCCACGACCCATACTCACTGCACTGCAGTGACTTATTTTCTGCCTCTTAAAGTATGGATTCCTCCGTGGAACCCGCGTTACATAGGAAAAGTATGTTTAAAATGACAGAATCTAATTTATTTACTTTTTAGGTTTTTTTTTTTTACTGTATTGGCACCAACAATTTGCTCACATATGCCCCAAAAAACTGTTTGTTTAAAAAATACCTACAGATTTTATTGATCATAGTACCCCCAATGAAGATTATTAAGTCATTTGTGCGTCCTCCTGGGTCTTGGGACGACCCATGAAGGTCGGGTAAAAAAAAAAAGCCCGCCACCCACCCAAAACCCCAATGATATTTATTGGTGGAATTTTCAGCATATGAGTTCCTTTCAACTGCGGGGCCATTTGAAGCCGCGGAACGTGAGGAACAGCCCGTTGAGGCGTTTTTCTCCAAAGTGGGAAGTCAGACGATGGGTTCCTAGATTTACTGGACCCTGGCCAAAGGACCCCCCCTTTTCCCACAGTCCGACACACATGGGCTTTTTGGGTCTTTGTCCAGGAGTTTTTTTTTCTTCTGATTTTTTCTTCGCCCTTAGGCCGCAACTTCCATCACGCTGAAGATTCTTGCTCACTTTTTTAAGGGGTAGTAACGAAAAGAAAGAAAATAAGTTCAACAGAAGGTAGATAGTGAGGATAGGATGAATATTATGGGAAAGATAGAGCCCCAGATAGTCAGTAATTTTAGTATTATGATACTCCGTTTTTGCTTATATCCATGTTAAAAAGAAAATAATAATTTTGTTGGAAATAAATGTTATAACTTTTTAAAGGAATCACTTTTATAAATGGGTATGGGGGGGGGGGGGGGGGGGAGACGTGTGGAGGGAAAACGAGATAGAAATTCCCATGAACAACCCGTTTAAATCCCCCGGTCTAGCCGGAGACACCTGGGGCCCCCGCATGATTGCATGCAGGGGTTTCATGGCACGACCCGTTAAAGTTCCCCCGATCGCCGGGAAACTCCGGCCCCCACATGATTGCCTGCCAGCGAAATAGGGGGGGCCATGGTGTGACAGTTAAGCCACACATGTTGCATGCAAGAGAAGGACCCATACTTTCGCAGTATCGTTAAGCAGGCCATCCGGCTTACCGTAGCTGGCCCTCCGGGGTCCGAAACCCGCGGCACAGCTCCAGCCCCTTCCATTTACCACTACTATTTTATTTGATCTATGTGCCCCTTAGTTTTTCGCTAATTTTAGTTTTTGATTTATGTAGAGGAATGGGCAAGGGGGGGGGGGGGGGGGGGTGACTGAGACAGGGTGGCTTGGGGGAAGTGTTTTGGAGGGCTGTTAAGTTGAATGCATCCAGTGAACTGATTGGAGGCAACTGCTCGGGAAGACCTGCTCCACTGAGGGATAGTGCGGGGAACGAAGGTGGATTTTTGTGTACTAGAGTTTTTTCTCATATGGCTGGGGATTTCATATGAAAATGCTGAGTTTTGGATTGACGGGAGACTTTTCCTTCTGCAGAGAGTTTGGTAGGAGGTGCTTAGAGTTGATATGAGAAGGCCTGGAATGAAATTTTGTTATAAAGTTTGAGGCGGGCTGCAGGAGAGCCATTTTAAGTTCTTGATTGAGGTCTTTTTGAATTTTGTTGTTTAGTATCAGTGCAGTTATTGTCTGAGCAGGAATTGCGTTCCAATAGTTATTCACTCTGTTTCCCTTGAAAAAGTGTCTCCAGATGTGAGTTCTACCTAACGTGGTGCTAGAATTTTTTAATTCATGATTCTAGTCACCTTTGAAAAAAATTGAAATCTGAAACAACTTTTGTTTTTATTATTGTCCGGACCATTAAGAAAGTTTTATAATACATTAATTAGGTGTCCCACCACGAATTCTTCTGTATTTCAAGGAATTGTGGTAAGCCTTTTCACTAATAATCACAATTTGTTAGAAACTTTATTAAGAGCAATATGTAAGCCGGATGCGAATTTTTACATTTTTTTGCTAATATTTTTTTTCGAGATCGGTCCCACCAATTTAAGAGTTGCATCAATGAGATAATAGAAGAAAGTAGCAAATATAATCGTTTTTGTTTGGGAGTTGGCCACGTTGTTCGTCTGCTCCGTTTTCTGTCCTTTTCTACCGCAACACCAATACAAAACTTGCTAACGGGAAAATAACCATACAATTCCACAAAGTGACCGTAACTCCCTTACACAAAAACTTCGCAAAAAAGGGGGGGGGAAAGAAGACAAAGCCAAGGTGTGTAATTGTTTCCGCTACAAATTGAATGTTTTTTGTGATTAGTCCTACTGCATTTTTTGTTTCAATAATTCCGCAAAAACGTAGATTGGACTAACGCAGACATTTTCATAGGCCTTCTTGCCGCTTTCTTTTTACATTAAAAAGGCTGATCAATAATTTTTTATTTTACCAGTATGCATTTTTTACCAAAGCCAAAGACTTAAGGAGCCTCAAAGTGTCGCCATCTTAGTCAGAATTGTGTGTAAACAGGATGGAAGTCAGTTTTAGCGTCGCTAATCGGCTTTTCGCCATGTGGAATGTACGACCGGCTTGAACAAACCTAACCAAGTATAAACAAAAAATTTTTTATGTTCCCTGAATCACTGGGTCCCTTAGCCAAAAGGCCGAAGAGCGATCAAAAAAATTTAAACTTGTAAACAGCATCGATTCGGGCAATTTTTTCCAACGAAGTTCCTGACTAAATGGCTGTCTCCCATCTTGTATTTCTCCTTGTTGGCCGGATATGACGACCATGGGTAACAAGCCATAAGAGGTGATCTTATAAGACTAGGTGTTTTTTTCCAAGAACTGCCCACTGGTCCCATTCTGCCAAACACGGAACACTCAATTGTTTTTAGTAAAGTTTTTTATTTGTGTGTGTTTTTAAAAGTTTTAGTTAGGTTTAGGGTTAGAGTCCGTTTTTTTAATTTTTGATATTGAAATGGTGTTTTTAAAAGGTACACATTCTAAAGGTTTAGCTAAAAACGCCATTGATTTTGTCACTCGAAATTGGCGTCCACTTTACATATTTGGAGGATGACTCAAGGTCCAGCATTGAACGTCTTGTGATCTTATATAATATACAAAACAAGATTACTGATTGGATGACCGCATATGTTTTTTTCCACAGATTTAGGTTCCTGTGAAGACAACTTCCTGGTCTGGTTGGATGAGCTCTCACGAAACATGAGAGGGGAAAAACAGACAGACAACCTAAGTAATGACTTTGTTTGAAAAAGCTTTTTAAATAAGGTCTCCCCATGCCTCTCCTCATCCACAAGCTCCATCATTATGGAATCAGGAGGTTCCCTGTCAACAGATGATTGGAGAGCTTTTTGGCAGCAGACAAGCAGTAGAGGTGTTTTTTTTGTTTGATGGGCCTACTTGTCTGAATGTAATCTCTATGGAATCAGGATTCCCCCAAGGATCTTCTTGGCCACACCGCTGTTATGTTTTACATCAACGATCTTTTCCAGAAAAACTAACCCACCAGCCCGCCTCTTTTGCAGTACGCACGCCTGCCCAGAAAAGTTGAATGCCACCTGAATGATCACCGAAGACCTGCACCAGGAACCTTGACAGAATTGGCATCCTTTGAAAGGAAACGGAGCATGTCCTTCCCCATCCGGGTAAATGCCAAGACTCTCCACCGTGACCTGGAAGAAGGAGTACCCCTGATCGAGAATTACCACTCCCACGACCAAGACCTTCGAAAGAGTTAGGTAGAGACAAAATCCTGGGAGTCCACCATCTCACAAGGATCTTTAGATGGGCCTCCCCCAGCACACCCTTGCTTCCTCCCCTGCGGAATCTGAAAAGTGAAAAGTGGGCCTCTGTCAAGATCAAAAAGAACACTCATCCAGGCCCATTCTTGAGTGCCCATCCCGTGAGTAATGCGTCTCCGTTAATGGGATCTGTAACACTTGCGAAATTATGTCGGCAAGTTTGGATAAGGTACAGTGAAAGAGCTGCCCCGCTGGTTAGTGAATAGGACACCGCCACACTCCAGCGTGGGAAGAATATGTATACCCCAGCTTACACTGGACTTCCCAACTCCCACAGAAGACACGCTGCCCAGACTGACCTGCCTTCTTCAAACTTCACAATGGGACATTTCCCTCAATACCCCATACAGCCATCCTCAATCGGCCAGCCAGACAAATTGAAGAACAGTCGCACCAGTCACCTACCTTCTTTCCCTCCTGCAAAAGTGAAGCTACAGAAAAGTTATCTTCTTTCCTCGCACCATCGGAGATTGGAACTCTCTTCCACCCGGATAATAAACAAGCAACGCCCCCCTCCCCCTACCCCACCCCCTTCACACCCATTCCCTCAAACCCTCCCCTCCACAACCCCGCCTACCCTTCCACAACCCCGACCCCCACCTCCTTTCTATTTCTTCTCCCGCCCCCCTCTACCTCCCTCTCCCCACCCCCCCCATTACATTGAGGCTGATCATCCGGTGCTTAACTTTTGCCTGCAGTCTTTCTGCCTGACAGAAGTCCCCCCTTTTAGTACACAACGAACCTTAGAAGATGAGGTGGTTTTTTTTTAAAGAAAGAAGAAGAAGAAGAAAGCCACGTTTTTGTTTTACAATAAAGTAAAGGGATATGTGTTGATAGAAGAGCAACCTGCCCACAGTCCTTTTTCTTTTCCTATCATTAAATTTACTGATTGGTGGTCCTAAAATAGGCTATATACTGTCAAACTTGCACGAAGTTGACCTTTTAAGCCCTTTCAGTTTTTCATTTGTTTAAAAAAAAATCCTGTGAATGTTTTCATTTTGCAAAGGAACAGAATACAAAATAGTCGCACAAAGCATCACTTTTCTTTCAAAAGTAGGTAATATAGACCCCACTTTCAACTTTTTTGTGATTTAACCTCTGATCATTGTACAGGTTGTGAATTATTTCATTCAATTTATCCTTTTTCATGTTTGCAAATTTATTTGTGGGTATGTGTCCTTTCTCTCGAACTCTCTGTGTGTGGGGTGTGCGTGTGGTGTGTGTTGTGCATTTAATCTTCAAAACGCGATCAAAAACCCTTTAAATGATTCGGGGTTTGCGCATGTGGGAATATGTTTACGAACCAAAGTTTTTCTTTACTAACTTTTTGTTTACAGACCAGTAACAAGGAAACTTAACTGCAGACAACACAATGGATGAGGTTTAAAGACAAGGTCCACAGTGGACAGTGGTGTTTGTGGGTTGGGTCAGTAATCTTCAGGTGTTTATTCCTCTGTAACCCTTCCGGGGCTTTCCTAGTTGAAGATCGCAGGCAGATTCTGTGATTTTTTGGGGAGAGTGGAGGGTAGTAGGGGTGGTGGAGTGGTGTGTGGTGTGTGTGGTGTGTGTGGTGGGGGGGGGGGTGATAGTTTGGTGTTTTTTCTGATTTCCTAAACCCTAAGTTGTGTGTGGTGTGTGGGTCCATTGGATATGTGTTGTGGTGTGGTGGTGTGGTCAGTGGATTATATTGTATTGTTGATTGGAGAGATTCATTGTGTGTCATTTGTGTAATGCTCCTGTGGTTGGTTGTGTGGGGTGCGGCAATGTGGCATGTGGATTTGAAGGATGGATGTGTCTTTAATGTTTTTGACCTCATGTAAATTTTATGTAGGCATTTTTGGTGTGGTGGTGTGTATGTGTTGTTGCAGCTTTGTTGTTGGTCCCTGTTTGTATGTTGGTCGTGAATATTCTTGTATTTGGAATAGTAGAGACATGCGTGTCCCACTGTGGTACGCTATGGTGTGCAATATGGATATGGTGGAGGGGGGGTGGGGGTAATTTGTGTGTGTGTGTGGTTACTTCATCAGTTCCTGTTTTTGTCCCCATCTCCTGTATAGTTGTTGTGAATGTTGGCATTGGCCCAAATATCTGTACTTTCTTGTGTTTCATTAGAAACCCAGCTGGAACCAGCTGGTCACCCCATGAGAAAGACTCACCAGATCAGCCCCCTCAGCTTGTCCCCTTCAGCACAAGCAACAGCCCATGTCTGACAACACTTCTGGGTCACTGCTGTCCCCTGAGTGACCTGAGACGGAGAGTGTGCACAGACAGGTTATTGGGTTGTCCCCACTGAAGTCCTTCTGTTGTCTTGTTTTTGTTTAAAGTCATTGAGTTAAAGTTTTCTTGATGGGAAAAGATCAGGGAGCTAGATTGAAAGAGGAGAGAGAAATCTTTCGACTTTACATCCTCTGTTTTGTGCACGGCCAATATGCCTTTCTGGCCTCAATGTAATAACTTTTTTTTGGGCAACCATACAATATTTTAACTGTAAGCTAGTATTTATGATTTTGGACCCCAAGGTTGGTCCGACTGGTTTCCCCACTAAATACTGGTTGTTTTTTCTTTTTCCTTCTTGCGTTCTTGTTTTTTAACCTTTCTTATTTTGCTTTCTGCCTTCCTTTCTTTTTAATTTTTTAAATCTGAATTCTAATACAATTGCAATACTTCTTTTTATTTATTTATTGTTCCCTTCTTCTTTTTTCTACTTCTTCTCTCCTCTTCTTTTTCTTCTTTCTTTCCATTCCAGAATGTCCTTGCCACATGGAGACGTCCCCACAGAAGAGACGTACCATTGTCAGGAATGTTCCCTGCGGAAAACTCCAGACACTGAGTTTTTTGGTGTTTGGTGAGTAATTAACAATACTTTATGTTTGAAATCGTTATTCACACGATTTTTTTATTTTGTGCAAGACAAAAACGGGGATGGTGCCAAAAATATTTTTAATTATGCTAAAACAAGGTGTTATCGGGTGGGTTGGAAATTGTTTGGAGAGGGATGAGGGCATCAGTTATAAGAATGACTTGGTTGGTTTTAACATGTAGGGAAAACACCAGCAACGCAACAACAAGGGAGCTGAGTGAAAATATGTTTGCGCTTGAGGTTGCCAACGTTGAACGTTTCTCTGAGAACATAGTTCTTATGCCAAATCTAATCAAAAAACAACTACTAGTCAGTATCTCATCATTTTTATTGCAGATAATGGTTTTTGCCATTTAGTAATGTAAAGAATGAATTTGAATATAAATCGATAAGGTGTTTGTGTTTATTTTTTTACGGAGAAAGTTCTTTGTTAGCAAATTTTAATCTCGACCATCGGTGCTAATACAATTAACCCCTGTGACTGAGCAGATGAAAATCAAAGAAAAAAAAAATAATTGGGCAAATCATTGCAATGAAAAAGACAAAGATAGAGACAATCTGAGAACAATGGTCCTGGGAGATGGACCTCCTTGACCTGTGCAAGAGCAAACACCTAGCATAGTCCAGGTTATTCCTCTCCATCTGATGGACATCATCAGTGATGTTGTATATCAGGTCAGTACGTAATAGCAGTTGGTAGGCAGCTAGGGGGTTAAGCTGAGATAGGGACAACAACACTCCATATTTCTTGGGAGTGAAATGCAAAGTCCCTCGATTGCAGTGCATTATGGGTTAATCTCATCATTTGGCCACAAAAAAAATGGCGGACCATAAACTCTTTTCTTAGTTGATAGCGTTTCCAAGCAAAATGACCTTGATGGAAGTTGTGAAGGCCAAAAGGTTCATGGCATACAGTCAAACAATGCAATAACTGGCTTCTGAACAGAGCATAGGAACCTCCCTTATTATAAGACCTTTAAAAAATCATCACAAAAAGAGGTCTCTATAAAGGGAGGGGGATTTATAAGGGGTAATTTATATACTTAAAGAAGGGTAAATGTTTCAGAGAAGTCAGGTCTTATTGTCTAGGCGAAGGGAGTCTTATTAAGGGAAGTCTTAAAGGGACGTCCACTGTAATTGCAGACAACCTGTTCATTCCCAAAATAAACGTCCAATTCATGACAAGCACATCGGCTCTAAGCATCACTGCAGGCACAAATCGGAAAACATCTATTTAGATGGAAATATATGTCGATGCTCCTCATAGGAGAATTAAACCTCTGGCAATGATTTCGTACAACATGAATACATCTTTGTGTAAAAGTGGGACTAACCCACGAAACATTTGTTTGAAACGTGCTACCAGACCTTTTAGGTAGAGAGCAGAACATTCGAAAAACAGCTACAGCCTTTTAGGTGGACAAACCACCATAACTTTAATGCCCCTAACCGATTTCAGTAGTCTTGTAAAATGATGAAGAAAGGATTACAAAATAAAACGTTAAAAACTCCAGTGGCTCTTGGTGGAAGGTTGTGCCAGAGTAGTTAGAAAGTGTTATTGAAATGCTTGTGAGCGGAAACCCGTCTTTCATGAAAGCAAGTTATACGAAGATTTTTTCATGTTTTAAGTCACAGATAGCTGCGAAAACCAGCGCATCGGTCCTTGGACGGAAGACATCACCAGATAAGCCCTTCAAGCTTAGTTACGAGCCATTAGTACAGCCCATGTCTGACAACACTTCTGGGTCACTGCTGTCTCTGGAAAGAGATACAATAGAATATGGTCAGCATTGGTTATGTGCCTTTGTGCCTTCGTCAGCAGTTTGGAATCCAACTACGGCATCATGGACAGTATCATGGAGAGATAAAACTGCACGTGGGTGACTGCGGTCCTCCACGACGGGCCTGACAGATGAGTTTATGATGTAACTCTGCTAGCAACACATACTAGATATGGAGGTAGATGCCATCAAGTAACAGAAAAATGAGAAGAAAGAAAAATTGATGAAATGATATTGGTCATACAGAGCGGAAACGAAAGGGAGGAGACAGTATGTGTGTGATGTCTGCAGGAGGAAAGATCAAGTCATATAAAACCAGCAAACTGAAGCACACAGATTGATCATCAGCAGATGTTGAAATCAGTTTGTGTGTGACATTGGCAGTAAAAGACTTTTACTCAGGATGGTAGTTTGAAAGACACACATTGCTGGGACACACAGCGGTCATAAACCTTTGTGAGGGATTGTGCTTGGCATGCAGTAAGTCCTTTCTATGACCGACAGCCATCATGCAGAGAAACACGAAACTGATCCATAGTGGGTGGGTAAGTCATTTGTGTGTGATGTGCTGCAGCACGTCTTTGTGTTCTCGGGCAGGTAGCCTGAAAAGGCACAAAAGAGTCCACAGGGGGAGAGGCCTTACAAGGGTCCACCAAACAACAATGTGAGTAGGGATTTTAAAGAATCAGGTACTTTCGTTACAGCATCAGCAAAAAGTCAGTGCTAAGGAAGGTGCCAAAGAACCAATGTCTGTGTCGTCCGTGATGGTGCAGCTTCTATCACGGTAGACATTTAACCAGTATCACAAGAGGGAAGGGGAATTCACAACTGGGTGTGTTATGAAAAAACCTCATGTGTGTTCAGATGAGAGGGAAAGTGTTTTGCCACATTGCAGAACTTCACTAGACACGACATCGTTACTGCTCCTGAACATGACCGACTCAGTGAACGACCCTAGGCAATATACTGTGAACGTCCCCCAGTTGTGTCATATTGTGGGAAAGGTTTTGCCCTAACAGTCAACCTGATATGATTCTAGCAAGACACATTCGGAGCCCACACTGGAGAAAAAAAGCCCCAATTGTGTTCAGACTTGGGAAAGGTTTTGCGGACTGCGATGGCCCAGTCCTTAGAAAACATGGTTGATGTCACACTGGGAGGAAAAACCCACAGCGACTACGGATACTGTCCGGCTGTCTTACCAGACATTCAATAAGGATTTGACAGAAACATAGTTGTTCAGAGAATGCTCTATCGAGTAAACGATGGCTGAAACTGCCACGCCAACACACATTGTTTGGCAGATGTGGTTACTCAAGAAGTGCATACGCAGATCCAAAAAGAAGTGTATAGCAATATTAATAAGACCAGCAGAAAATGTATTGAGATTGTATATGTGAAAACTCTGTATGACTAGATTGTCAAGCAGCTTATAAAAGGAAGTGGTAAGTGGTGGAATTTCTTTCTGTTAGCTGCTGTTGGCTGTTGTTGGGTTGGTTTGTGTGCTCGGCGGTTGTGTTTAAAAATTATGTAGGATTCTTACGTTTCATAAAGTTTAAATGTGAGTTGCCATTTTCTTTTTTGCTGTTATGGAGAATATAGATTGACATTATGGAAATGAATATCAAACCAAATTTTTTTTTTGTTGTTTTTGTTTCTTTTTGTTAATTTTAAGCAAGGGGATTGGTCAAGCAACACCCATATCACATCAAGGTGACAGAAGTTGGAAGCGTCATACGAGAAGGGGAGGCGGAGGAAGATAGAAATGAACAATATGGAGATTTGAACCCCTGACTCCACAATCCCCATGTTGGGTGTATTTAGTACATGGGAGTAGCTTTTACTATGTATCATTCTCTCTGTGTGCTGATCACATGTCGAGAACCTGCATGTGTCTTTAATATAATGCACGAGTGGTTTAAAAATAACAAAAGCTTCCCTCCGGAAGACGGAGTGTGGACTGCTCACGTTAGGGCGGCGTAATCAAGCCGGTAATCAAAAATGGTAACACAAGTAATGTTCTCATCTAAGCTGGTGCTTTTAGTTACTATAGTTAGTGTGTAACTGCCACCAAACATACACAAATGACCTGCTGACATCACTGATGATTCATCAAAATGAAGAGGAATACCCTGATATGCTGGTAATAAAAAGTAAACATAGTACATCGTATGTACCCCCAGGACGGAAGAAGTTTAATGTCTCGAAACGTCGGTTTTGTTTTTATTTTTTGTGGTGTTTTAAAAAGTTGTAGTGTTGCGGATTTCCCACCAGACCAACCACTTTATTTTTTAAATTTCCTGATATGCTGGGCTTTCGCTCTAACATAGTCAAGGAGAGTAGTATCCCCAGACCATTTGCCAGAATTGGTCATCAGTGGTCTTTTTCATGGCTACGGATTTGCCCAATTTTTTTTTTTATTAAATTTTTTCTCTGGCAGTCAAGGGTTTAAAGTGCCTTGGCTTGGGTTGGGGTGAATCCCTGGTAGTCTTTTAGCCGGGTAACATCAAACAACACAAATAAAGAAGTTAAGGGGAAGTGTAAAGGGCCCTATCCATTGGTTCGTTAGGGGCAATGTGAATGGATGATTCACTGTGTATAGGGTCAGTATTGGAAGCAGAACCCAACCTTTCCTTCCATCTTTACTCCCCCAACCAGAGGTCCAGGTTTCCATTTTACACCTGAAGTGGGAGTGAGGACAACTGGGAGTAAAGTGTCACTTCCCAATGGACAACAACATAGTGGATTTGAACGTGGATTCAAACTTCCCCTACCCCAACCCTTCCAGGTTGCCAAGGTGCAGCAATGTTGGTCACCCATTGAACTACAGTGGATCCTCATGGAAGAGATAACCTTTGGTTAAGGTTCTATAGTGTTACGTGTCTATTTTGTTCTCTTTGCAACAATACAAAAAGTGAAAAGCCATTTTTTACTGGCTGCAGTTGCTGAATTTTGTGAAATAAAATCTCTCAAGTATCAGTATGTTATCCAAATCTTTATGTGGTTTGTTGCAATCAGACACAATTTGTGCTTGATCTTTACAATGAACAGTTAATGAAAGCCACAAAGCTTAGCTGCATGGAAGACAAGTGTTGTTGCTTAAGACGAGACATACAGAGAGACGAGAGGAGAGAGAGAGATATAGGTTCTCTCTTTATAGTAGATAGTAGATGTTCTAGTTGTGTCAGTGCTTTACTAGTTGTCGTGAGGGGTTGATATGGTTGTCCAGTTCGTGTTTGGAGAAAGGGCCATCACTTTTATTTTTATTTTGTCCTTCAAATTCTTGATGCGTATTTTGTTTGTGTCTTAAAAGACACACGACGCATACTACGAGTAGAGTATGGTCCACTTGGTTTTTTTTCATGGGGTAGCTGTCGATCCTACTACTAATGCTCCCCACTTCAAATTGAGGCTGCTCTTTAAACATGACGTGCTGCGTTTTCCAAACTTGGGAAACATTTATATGGGTAAAGTCAAACCCTCGGTCAAAACAATAATTTCTTCACCAGCAATAAGAAGGAGTAAAGCACGTTGTGAAACCGGTTGTTTTTGACACGGTTCTGTCCCCTGGTGGGTTTTTAGTTAGTGGTTTTTTCAATGTTTGAAATCTTTAATCACAGCAATGGAAACTTAAGTTTGGCTGACGAATTATGACGTTTGTTTTCTGCTGTGATGGTCCTTTGCTTTTGCGCGTGTTTGATTGGTAGTGGGCCCACATGGCAAAGTGGTTGGCCGAGATATATCGAGCATCGGCTTGGTGCCATAATGGGAATCGTTTCAGGGTGTGGCCAGAAGCGCTGCGCATGACCGCTACCATATTTTTCGGACTATAAGGCGCACCAATGAGTATAAGGCGCACCCCACATAATTGTACATAAATTCAGATTACGGTTTTCATTTATTTATTTACCATTTTCAGTAAGTCATAGTCTAAGGCCAGGGAGGTGTATCAGTCTGGGAAAAAAAAAAAAAAGTATCACATTCTATAGTCCAAAAACTATGGGTAAATGTTTGAACTAAGGTCTGCCAGAATGGTGCCATTAAGCTGTTCAGTGTGTGTGTGATAGATTGCAAAACAGCTGTTGATGTGTGGTCTACGGAGGGGTGCCTTGCCAGAGCTGTCTTTACTATCAAAAGAATAAAGACAAGTCAAGTCAAAAGTTAAAAAATTACAGTTATTATCACGTTAGCGTATGAAATTACAGCGTGGTCTCCTCGGGTCTCGTAAATACAAGCACAAGTGCAATGCAAGCAAGGAAACACATTTGCATGCATGAAAAATGGAAACAAACCTAAGGAAAAATGAATGACAAATCATGCTTCGCAAAAAAAACATTTGAACATAGTTAGGGTCGATAGAATCTCATTTGTTCACCCCACTCCTCCCCATAACCCCACCCGTCTGCCGTAACCTAAAGCTTTGACATAATTTTTTGTCACTTCCACAGATAGTCAGTTCTGGCATTCACCCCTCGTAAATTTAGAATTATCCTTCAAAGTCAGTTTTAGTATAAATTATATAGATCTAGTATTTATGTGTTTTTTTCTGCATTGTGTCTCTTTACTGTGTGTGCTTTATCAGTTTGATGGTACTTTATTCAGTTTTCACTTTGGCCCGAATATTTATAGTCAGGTAAAGGAAGAGAGATGGGAAAAAAGTGTTTTGTTTAAATAATTTTATTTTAGGAATTTTGTATCATGTACATGAGAGAAAGAGAGATAAAGGATGAGAGAGAGAGAGTTAGAGAGTTGCACTCATTCCTGTTGTTAACTTTTGCACATGCCACTTTTGAGCTTAACCTATTCATATTGATTTTGTGCGCAGTTGTCTGAGGTTTGTGCATACGCCTCTAGCTGGCTCAGGAGATGGAAAATCGTAGGTGGGTATCTATCATGTTCATCTTGTTCTCCTGAATCAAATACTGTTGTGGAGATGTCAGTAGTAAGTTGTGAGATTATGGTGTGTTGTTGGAAGATAGTGTGTCTAGCTATCTGTGGTGTGATATGAGAGAAGGGTGATATGGTGATATGAGAAATCGTTTGTCCAGTGTCTGATGTTAGCTAGAGTGTCGTGTGGTGGGCTAGACAGTGTGTAGCTCAGTATGTAACTATATGACCTGGCAGATAGGCAGAGGAGGAGGCAAAACTGCTAATTTCTCTGAAAATGCTTGGCTGGAAACTTGTACTACATTGTGCAGCACGCCCTTCCCAGGTGGACCACCTCCACTCTCTCGAGAGCCAAGATGGACTTTAGGTACAGGGTGGAGGATCCCAAAGGTCAGCAAATCTCCCATACGGCTTGCGGGCAACAAATGTGGCCATAGTGGTGCAAATGCCCTATATGTGTGAGAGTTAATAGTCATACCCGACAACATGAATCTCAGATGCACAATCCGATTTCTCCAATTGCTGTCAGACAAGCACTGGTCCCTACAAGATGCTCCTACTCGACTCTTTTTACTGTTGGCCCCAACTAATGTCAGCTAATATTACTTCTCACTCGAACACTTGCTTTGCATTCAATTTTCTTGTTTTGAAAATTTTGGAGAAACTAACTGCGTGATTTAGGCGTATTGTAGTTGATTTGATACTGACACTTGCGTGACTTCTACTCAATTCGATTTCCCTGTAGTCGTATGAAAAAGTGAAGTGTATGTGTTAACTTGAATGCTACAGTTTTTTGCGCGGCATGCGTCACAACGACGTTTACTATGGCCCAGGCATAGACAAGATAGTCGTGCTCACTCTGATATTCTGGGGATGGCAAATCCAGTGATTGTGAGGCAAAGAAAATATCCATAGCCCTCATGTGCGCATGCAACGGAACCATGACGGCAGCCAGATAATTGTAATGAAAACCTTGATCCATACGTGAGATCCTACGCTTGGAGCCGTTGGGTCCTGAAGTTTCATCCTCATGGATGATAACGCCCGTTCACACGTATAGCACTCCTTACTGTGGACCAGTACCTTCTGCGACGAATCAATCGATGCAAATGGAAGGGCCAGACAGGTCCTCTGCATTAAATCCACATTAACCGATGTTGGGAATCATGATTGCAATAGTTACTGTGTTGTGCATGTAGTCAAACAGCACAAAAAACCCTGGTTCCGCTTACGGGCATGGCACTTTCCAGAAGGAGTGGGCTGGTTGATTCACACCAGCCGCAGACTGTGTTCCTAAATTTATCATACGAGGCTGCTATGCAGCGAGAAAAATCACGTATGTAGAGGGCTGTAAATGTGAGGGTGCGTGGAGGTTCACTACACGGACAGTCAGTTATAGAGATTTCTATCATAATATGCCAAGACTTTTTTTGCAATGTTCCTAATGCAATGAACAATATGGCCGACAAACCCTCGATAAAATTTTGAGAGGGTTAGCTTCATGAGGTTTGTAAAGAACGGTGGCATGGAACTTTGTTTGGACATCATTCAAAACTCTTATATGTTAATATGCATATCGTTCTTGATGACATATGTAATTATTCTTGCTGCAAAAATAATCCACGACAGACTTTTATACAATACGCCAAGTCAGTGCACAAAGGCCCGTCACTTCTAGTCTGGAGGACTTTTAGAAGCTACAGATATTGTTGTAGATACTCCCATGCGGAACAATATAGATGAAGATAAGGTGTTTGTTGAATAAAAGTCAGATACCGGCGATATATAATGACAGCATTTGTTAAAAAAGTGATGCAAAGCAAGTGTTGGGCACTGTAAAGTAGGCATTGGTGTTAGGCGCTGGCGCTTAGACACACTGATGTATCTCTCTTTACTGTTGGCCCAAACTAATGTCGACCAATGAGAAGAGCCATTGGATTTAAGGGCCTAGACACACTGATGTATTCTCCCATCATCTCACACCATCCATCCCAAAGGATGAAGTTTTTCACACACTGATATACTCTCCCATCATCTCACTGGGGGGGGGGGGGGTGGGGGGGTTTTTTTTTGGCTCTTTATGATCCCTTGTAGAACACAGACTGCAGAGGTCAAATGTAAACATCAAACGACAAACACAAAATTAGTGACCTCAACCTGCTTGCCGGTGTTACAGATATATGTTGGGTTGTTTTACATTGATGGCATATTATGAAATTTTTCACCAAAAGTTTGTATTTACATCACATCTCTATCAGTGTCAAATCATAGGATGCGGATGTGTAAAGTAATTAACTGTGTAATTTAATTTTTTATTAGACTGTGTAGACAGGTGTGTGTATGACTTTGTGTGATTACATGTATTGTTAAACAGTCAAATTGTAACACAAACGCCATAGTAAAATCACTGAATTATTCACTGTAATGGTATAATTCTTTTCTTATACCACCAAAAACATTCACAATTAAAATGTTAACATCAACATTTGGGACAATCTACATAACCAGGGCGCCTGACATCACTTACTAACAAACATTCACTAACACACAACTGGTAAACCTTTCACTTAGCAATTCAATGATTAACCCAAAATTATGAAACAATCTAAATAACCAATGCAGCAATGAGTCATGCTACACAAAACATTCCTACAAACAATAAAAACAGTAGTAAAACCGGTAACCTGTTCCTTAGCAATTCAAATGTTAACTCCACATTTGAAACAATCTAAATACCAGGCAGTCATGAGTCATGCTACAAAACATTCCTACACACACCGGTAAACACTTTTCCTTAAGCAATTCAATGTTAATCCACCTTTGGGACAATCTAAATAGCCTAGGCAGCATGAGTTCATGCTACAAACCATTCCTACACACACTGGTAAACCTTTCCTGAGCAATTCTCAATGTTATATCCACATTTGGGACAATCTAAACTACCTACCAGGCATTACTGAGTAATGACTAAACAAACATTCCCTAACACACACTGGTAAACCTTTCCTATAGCAATTCACTGTTAATACCACATTATAAGGACAATCTAAATACCAGGCAGCATGAGTAATGCTACAAACATTCCTACACACACCGGTAAACCTTTCCTTAGCAATTCAATGTTAACCCACATTTGAAACAATCTAAATACCAGGCAGCATGAGTAATGCTACAAACATTCCTACACACACTGGTAAACCTTTCCTTAGCAATTCAATGTTAACCCACATTTGAAACAATCTAAATACCAGGCAGCATGAGTAATGCTACAAACATTCCTACACACACTGGTAAACCTTTCCTTAGCAATTCAATGTTAATCCACATTTGGGACAATCTAAATACCAGGCAGCATGAGTAATGCTACAAACATTCCTACACACACTGGTAAACCTTTCCTTAGCAATTCAATGTTAACCCACATTTGAAACAATCTAAATACCAGGCAGCATGAGTAATGCTACAAACATTCCTACACACATTGGTAAACCTTTCCTTTGTGAAACAAACCAGAATTAGTACAAAGACATGCTCGTCCTCATCTCTTCTCCCATAAGTTCATTATATTGTTCACATTTTTTTAACAAACAAATATGTTATTATTTTTCTACTGACAATACAATGGCACAGACTATTTTTTATTGTCCTTACAGGCACACATTTCCTTGAAGCAACATTCTGCAAATCCACCAAAATATGAATCAAGATGTTGGATTAAGTAACTTGAGTGTTCATAATCGCCGTACAACAAGGAAAAGACAAAGAAAGAATATATGTTACAGCAAAAAGAACACATAGCCAAAAGCAATATGTGAGCAACCTGTTGATTCGGGGTCGTGTGTGGTGCCCACATATACACCCACACCCCCCCCCCCACACCCAACCACACACACAATTAGAATATATATGTCATTTGGGAACCATTCGGAAATATTTTCCTATGAGAACTGGAAAAATAGAATTCACAAGCCTTTAGGAATAAATTCCGATTTTTCCTGGGAAGATTCTGAATTTTCCCAAGCAAATAGTTGCATGCCATAGAAAACGATTCAATTACAATTCAAAAACATTTAGAGTCCAAATTATTATGTAGTGGTCACAATGCATCTATCACAAATACATTAGGAATCAGAATTCAAAATTTTCCAGGGAAGATTCTAAATTTTCCCAAACTCGAGAAAATTCAGAATTTTCCAGGAATACAAAATTTCCCGTGACATATACATGAATATAACTCTACAACACCCCGCAACTCACATCATGCTCTTTCAACACACAGGAGGGACATTCCTGTCCATTTAATCCCTCTTGTGTACAGTTTATGGCATCACAAACCTCTCCACCAAAAGAAAACAAAATGCCCTTGCCAAGAATCGATCCCGGAACCATTCACATGAGAGATGAACGCTCTACGCAATGAAGCTGTTGAGGAATTCTACTGGTGATTGACTTTCTTAACTCATGCTCCAATGAATACTAATTACTTTCTAACCTACTAATCTAAAAGGTTATCTGTTTATCATAGCGTTGTTTTAAGTATTTAATAATCAAAATCATTATTGTTTTGAATAGCTTGCATAGACATAGATATGTGTGGGGCATGTTGGATCGATGAATGCCTTTTAGATACGCAAGAAAAAGCCAACGTCAAGTTTACCACAAGAACCCGGAGGGTACCACAGACGGACACACAGACAGGACGGAAAACCGAAGAAGCGTGAAAATATACTGACTTTTGTGTCGTTGACACGAGTGAGGCAAAAATAATAAAATCAAAACAAACAAAACAAAAAAATCCCCATTCTTAGCACAGAATTTTATTCTATTCACTGTTGGCCCTGCAAACATGCTTTTAGAATTTACACAATTCATACATTTCTCCTAAACAACCCTTGATCGGCCCCTTTTTCTTAGATTCAAGACCCTGTAAATATTACCAATATTTGTTACAAACTATTATGTGATCCCGCAACATGGAAGGGACCTTAATGTCGTCAAACTGAACCATTCTGAGAGAAAAATTATCGCATTTTGTTGAACTGAAAACCGTCAGAATATTCTCTTTGTTTTTAATGATACAAGGACCATTCTTGTATGTTTTTTCGTTCCACAGTTATGTGTAATTTAGAATAAATTTAATTTAAAGGAATAATTCTTTTGCCTGTGACTGAGACATGGTCGCAGCCACAGACTAGCGCCTATGCTATTTGGGAAAAGGAATGAAGCCTCAAAAGCGCATGCAGTTCGTGCAAAATCTTTTTGCTTTGGCTATTATAACTTATGGGTGAGCGAAATAATCCGCTACTGCCCGTCATTGCTCAGTTGCGCTACTGCCCAGCGGTCGTTTGCTTGTATGTTTTTTTCCCTGGTTTACCGTTTATGAGCATTGAAATAGTAGGGTAGGGGAAGCGTCAGCCATTTTGAGAAAACCACAATCTAAAATTTAGTCAAGCTGAAGAAAATGCATTGAACTAGGGCCTAATAGTTTTAAAACACGTATAAGACCACTTAGAGTCCGTTGTAAAGATTATCCTTTATCAATTTTAAAGATAAGATGTTAGAGAACACAAGAATACCCATAACTCAAAACTGACGAAAAATGAGAATTTTGACTTTCCAAGCCTATTGCTAAAAACTAGCCCAGCGACTTAATGTCCCATTTCGTGGTGCTGGGTCACATATACATGGTTCTTGGGAATAACAATGTGTGTTACTGCAGTGTGTAGTGTTACTTGTGTTCCTTTAACGTAAACAGTGTTTCTTCAAACCATACTGACCGACTGAAAGCAGCAGGACAGTGCGAGGACAGCTGTGAGGAGTTTTTATTTTTCTCCAGTGGTGCGTCTCAGACGATTGTGTTGTTAGGTAGAGACCATGACTGTGTACATAAACCTCTCCCACAGTCTGGAACACACATGGGGTCTCTCACCTGTGTGAATTCTCTTGTGCACTGTTTAAATAGCCAGCTCTAGAGAAAGCTTGCCCCAACAGACATCACAGAACATGGGGAGTCTGGGCATCTTCAATGAAACTGACTTTACTGTCTGAGTTCTGTAAGTTACAATGACTTGAACTTTTAAAACACATTTGTCACAGTGTGAACACTTGTAAGGCCTCTCCCCTGTGTGGACTCTCTTGTGTTTTCTCAGGCAACCCAGCTTGAGGTAAAAAACTGCTACTGCACACCTGCATCCACCATCACACACAAAAGGTCTGACACCACTATTGAATCAGTTTGTGGTGATTTCAGATGGCGACGGACTTATAGTATAGAGAAAGAAGACTTTCCACAAAGTATCACACACATGCTGTCTATTCTATCTTCTTTCCACTCTCTTATGAACCAGTATGACTGTCATCAACTTTCCTTGTTGTTGTTTTTCTGTCGCCATGACTATCTACCTCCTTATCTATGTCTGTGTTGCTACAGTTACCAGCATCACATCTGTCAGGTGTGGAGGACCCAGGTAACACAATGTACAGTTTCTCTCCATGAACTGATGCGAAAGGTAGGAGTTCCAATAACTAGGCTGACCAGCACAAAGGACAGCAGAACAAAGATAACATGTATGACTTATTGTGTTCAGAGACAGCAGTGACCCATGAAGAAGTTTGTCAGACAGTGGGCTAGTAGCTGGTGCTGTAGCCAGCTGAGGGCTGATCTGGTGAGCAGTCTACTCCATGGTGACCATAACGCTGTTCCAGCTCTGTAAAAGTAAACACTTTAAAAAACCTTCTTACTGCTTTCAGTAAGAAGGTTTCCACATCGACACCATACTTCAAATACAACCTGCCTAACTCTGTCACAGCCGTCTCCGACCCAATGTAGAGCACTGGGAGTTTTAACTTGTTGGTGTGTAATCCTATTCTTCAGCTCATTTTATATTAAGCTACCGCAGCATTTTACTTGGCATCATCTGGCTGCATGCTGAAGGGTAAGCGCTGGCGAGTGCCGGTTTAAAAAAAACGGATATGGACTTAGGGGTGGTGCGCTCCTCTCTCTACAGTTATAACGTTGATGAATATGCCACGATGTGGTCCTATCAAATATATATGCAGACTGCAGATGAGACTACTGGTTTGCTGTCAAAGGCATTGCTAAAACTAAGAAAGGTGATGGTCCGCCATCTTGTCCAATGATGGATTACCCATAATGCACCAAGTAGGCATTTCCACTGACAGAAAATCGCTTGTTGTCCGTTCTGAGCTTAATTGTAAAGCAGGAAGTTATATTGCTAACATCGTCATTTTCTTCTGTAAATGCCATTAACTGCATAAACATGATGAGATACAGACTAATTTTTGTTAACCTTTACCGGACTTCTGGGGTCGCCCCAACCCCTTGACACACAAAATCATATTATATCTCTAAAAACTATTTAAGCAATGCCTTCATGAAATTTCATGACTGTCCAAAACGTAAATGGCTTTAAAGGTGTGTTTAATTTTTATAATGTGTATACAAAATATAAATGACGTAATATAGCGTATTTTGATTACCTGTCGCGGATGAACGGGGGCCTCCCCGACCCCTACTTTAAAGAGCACTGCAGTGCATTGAGTAGTGGGTCGTGGGAAGACCCCCGCCATGCCGGACAGGGATAAAACCATCACATGGTGACATCTTTGACAAGTGGGGTCGTGGGAGACCCCACACCATCCGGCAGGGATAAACCCTCAGGAATTTGGCTCTTTGCTGAGTAGGGGGTTCGTGGAAGACCCCGCCATCGTGTCCGTGTAGTTCAAAAGCATGATCCGTAAAGGTTAATTTTGTGCACAAACTATGGTCCAGAGTTTTCATTTTGGCCACCTAAAGGCAGTTGTTTTTTTACCTAAGGCTTCTCTGTTGTTGTTGTTTGGTGGTATTTTGTTTGCTATATGTACACCAAAATGGTTCTTATGAACACCCCTACCGAAAACACGCCCACACACATCTTTTTGGTGCATAATTTAAGATGTATTGTCAATGCTCCGTTTTTAAACACAAAATAAATGTTGAATTCACACTATTCCAAAAGTACAAAAATTGTTATTACTCAAGCCAAAACAAATTCAGTGTCTGAGTCTGCAGATATTTCCTGACATGTTCCCATCTCTTCGGTGGACGTCTATCCATGCAGCAATGACTCTACAAATGAAAGAAAGAGAAAAAAATAGAAAGGGTGAGCTGAAAGAAAAAATGTATAATAAGGAATAAAAAGAAAGAAGTAGGCATTGCAAATATATTACATTCTGAAATAAAACTAAAATGGGAAGGAAGACAGGGGTTAAAAATTAAAGAAACAAAAGAAAAAGAGTATTTGGGTATTATAGTCACAGAGGCTTCTCTGTTAATTTTGTGTTGCTCCCATCTGGAAGCGTGGCCGCAGCCAGAGGCACGCACCCATTTTTTGTGTGTGTGTGCAATATTTGTGTGACTGATGAGAAAGGAAGGGGGTGGGTAAATTTGACCAACATGACAACTGTTTTGTTGGCACTGGGCTTACCATGTCTAAGTGCATGGTTACACAGACCTTGCTTTATCATCTCATCCGAAACTCTAAACGTCAGACCATAAGGCCTATGCAGAGTGAAAAAAACTCCCCTGGACCCATAAACTCAGGTTTAAACGCTCACAATCAAACGCGTTACTCTCTGCCACTTACACCTTCATCAGCATAGCAAAACATTTTGACCAAAGTCTTGTGTCCAGTTCACAACCTAGCTTCCAGTAAATCTTGTACATAGGGGAGCATTATATTGAAGCCAGAAGCATATAATCTAACTGTGAAGTACAGATTTCTAACTCTCGTACCCATACCCATAAAATCAAAGCTTACTATGCTGCTACGCAAATAAACTGCACATAAGAAGGAAAAAACTCTCTCTCCCTCCCTTCCCCCTCTCTCCTCTCTCTCTCTCTGAGCTCCCCCTCCCTCTTCTCTCCCCCGCACTACTTTAACACAATGACTGTTTAAAAAACATAACAAAAGATTTCCAGATAACCCCACATACCTGTCTGTCCACTAGTCTCGGTCCACTCTAGGGGAATGGCAGAGGCACTCCATGACTGACGCCAGGTGAGTTTCCAAACTGCCTGACCAGCAAAAGCAGCAAACAAATGCTGACACACACGCCCTCTTTTCAGAGATAGCAGTGACCCAGAGTGTTGTCAAGACTGGGCTGTGCTGTGCTGTAGACAGCTGAGGGCTGATCTGGGGAGTCTTCCTCCCATGACCCTGCTGGTTCCTGCTCTATTTCTGAAGATGAAATTGCATTATATGTTTCTTTTTAGCAAGAAATTTGCCACACCAACATTACAAGTCCATACAGAGACAGACAGACAAATGTAATTCAAACCTATACATAGCTTGGCATGTTCCGAGTCACTTCCACATGCATGCACACACACACATGCAGTCATGCGAATACAAGTGTTGTTTGCATTCTTATTTCTTAGTCAGAATCTGTTGTTATCTTAGGAATGTCCCTTGTCTATTGTGGTCATGTGAATCATGTTACATTTATACATGGGACCTCCCTTATAAGACCTTCAAAATCATCCAAATGAGGTCTTATAAGGGAGGGGTCTTATAAGGGAGGGGTCTTACAGGGAGGTAATTTTCATACTTGCAAAGAAGGCAATGTCTCAATGAAGTACGGTCTTATGTGGGAGGGAGTCTTATAATGGGAGTCTTTCAAAGGAGTTCCACTTAATTTTTTATGTATATCCTGTAAAAATGCTTTATACAGTTATATTTTTTAACACGCAAGATTTTAACTATCTTCCGAATGTTGTAGTCCTAGTGTAGTTTGTAAATCATGTTATCTTACGTTTTCCATGTGTTGCTATTACGAAGTGCATGTTATATGCCTATTATGTTTTAGTAAGTAAGTTTTAATCTGTTGTTATCTTATGAATGTGTTGTCGGTTGTGGTATGTGGACCACGTATCGCCAACAAAAAATAACAACAAACAATAATATAGCAACGACATGGCAGGCAGAGCATCAACATAAGCAATAAAAACAAATAAAATAGAAAACTAACCAACCAGTTAAACAAGGTAATAGATTAAAAACACCTCTATTACTACAATATACTTCTTCTACTACAATTACTACTACTAGTGTTAGACGGAGCAAAAAGCCCATGGGCGGGTAAGAAGCCCACTCCAACTATGCCACAAAACAAAGCAAATCTCGGTCACATTCTGCCCATGAGACAAGTGTAAATGTTTAGCATTCGTCTCATGGACAAACCCGACCGAAACCCGCCCCACTCCATGAGACAACCGGCACGGGCCCTCCACCCGCCCATGGACCCTCTACCCCGTCTTCACCAACTATTACTATTACTTCCACCATCACCACCACCATCACCACACCACTACAACTACTACTACTACTACTACTATTACTACTACTACTACTACTACTACTACTACTACTACTACTACTACTACTACTACTCTACTACTACTACTATTACAATTACTATTACAATTACTATTACTACCTCCATCACCATCACTACTACTACCACTACCACTACTATTACTACTAGAGTGCCACAGTAATGTATCAATAACACGGTACGCAGAACATCACCATCAGTAATAAGAACAAGCAAAACAGAAACCAACCGGCCAAACAAAACATAAATGAAGAGAAGAAAAAAAAAAATGTCAACTTACTTCCTCAACTTACTTCATCTACTACTACTACTACTACTACTACTACTACTACTACTACTACTACTACTACTACTATCACTACCTCCATCACCATCACTACTACTACCACTACCACTACTATTACAACTAGAGTGCCACAGTAATGTAGCAATAACACGGTACGCAGAACATCACCATCAGTAATAAGAACAAGCAAAACAGAAACCAACCGACCAAACAAAAACATAAATGAAGAAAAAAAAAAAATGACTTCCACCGCAATTTACTTCATCTACTACTACTACTACTACTACTACTACTACTAATAATAATAATAATAATAATAATAATAATCATAGCATCATAATAACACAATTAGGCTAATGTAAATCAAATAAAAAGTAAAAGTAATCATAAAAGCATAATGACACAAGTAGCCTAATGTCAAACAGAAAAAGAAAAAAAAACACCAAGCAAACATAATCAGAGAAACAAAATGACAGCATTAGTCTAAACAGACAAAATGGCTCGTGTGTGGTGCATTAAGTGATAGTAAAGTTTTAATGGATGGGATTAAGGAGATGCCCCCGCAAGTTAGATTTGAAATTTGATACTGACGAAAATGCCTTTACATCTGAAGGCAGTGAGTTCCAAGCATATGGCCCTGAAAAGGAAAAGCTTGTTTTGTAAAGGTCAATGCGGGTGCGTGGAAGAACATATTTATCAGAACGATAACTACATGTGGAAGGAGTTAAGAGATTTTCTAGGTACTGGGGTGTCAAGTTACTGTGGACTTTATACATTAAGACAGCTGTGTTGTACTGTAACTGGTGTTCAAGTGGTAAAATTTCAAGATTATGAAACTTTTCTGAAGTTGACAGAGACGGATCTGGCAGGATTAGGTTGATCGCTCTTCTGTGGAGCGATGCTAGTTTTTTTTAGGTGTTTTTTAGCAGCATAGGACCATACAGTGGATGCATAGTTGATGTGCGAGAGGCAGTGGCCATAGAAAAACATTTTACGTGCGTCTAGGTCCAGATAGGGTTGAAGTCGTTTGAGAAGGAATAGGTTGCGTGCTAGTTTATTTCTAATGTGATTTATATGTGATTGCCAATTGAGTTTGTCATCAACTATGACGCCTAGAACTCGATGTTCATGGACTTGTTCGATATTGTTGCCATCAATAGTTAGGTTAAGGGAATGGTGTGTTAGTTGATGCTTTTGACGGGAGGTTACAACCATGCACTTTGTTTTCTTGGGATGAATTAACATAGAATTATCCTTGCACCATTTAGATACATCATGTAAGCCTGATTGAAGAGAGTTTTGGATGTCAGTTACATTTTCCGAACTGGAATGCAGGGAGGAGTCATCTGCAAAAAGATCGCATGAAACATTTGGGTTGGATATAGACAATGGAAGATCGTTAATGAAAATGCAGAAGAGTAATGGACCGAGGACAGATCCCTGGGGTACACCACATTTCACCTTGCCTGTAGAAGAGGACTCGCCATTACAAAAAAACGTATTGCGTTCTATTATCCAGATATGATGAAAGGAATGTTAGGGAGTGCTGGTTTCTGAGATAGTGTAATAATTTGTTGATAAGTATTGTGTGGTCGACAAGGTCGAAGGCTTTTCTTAGATCAAGAAAGACGGAACCAGTTAACTGATGCTTGTTTATTGCTGAGAGCCAAGAATCACACAAACGGACAAGAGCTGTGTGACAAGAATGATGATTACGAAAACCAGACTGAAGGGGATGAAGGAGGTTGGAGTTTTCTAGATATTTAGATAGGTGACTGTGGACGTGCTTTTCTAGAGGTTTTGATAGCACTGACAGAAGTGAAATAGGTCTAAAGTTGCTTAGGTCAGAATTATCGTTTGTTTTGGGTATTGGGATAACTTTAGCTGTTTTTAGGGCAGAGGGTATTGTTCTTAGGTCTATGCACAAATTATATATATATATGTAAGGGGTTCGACAATGTATGGAAGAGAAAGTTTTAAAAGAGAGGCGTTTAACGTGTCAGGTCCCATTGATTTTTTATTCTTTAAACTAGTAATAAGAGCTCCTACTTCATGAACTGCTAGTAAAGGTATCTGAAAGGAGGAGTGTTGGTTTGTTCTCTCCTCGCAAAAGGTTTGGAGCAAAGAGGGGACCGTGTATTTATTAGGGCATAAGGTGTCAGACTGCATTGTTGAACTTGCTAAGTTGAGGAAGTGCTCGTTGAATGAGTTAGGAGACCAAGTGTAGCTGTGATTTTGCTTAGTGCAATTCTTGTTACTGAAAGTATTTATTGCTCGCCATAATGAAGCCGTATCTTTGTTTGTGGCTAACATTTTATTAAAGTAGTTTCGCTTTGACTCTTCAATAAGGTCAACTACTTTATTGCGTTGTTTCTTGTATTCAGTCTCCTTCTTTTCTCTGTCAAGCTTGTGTTTCTCTTTGGCAGAATCGGAGAGTTGCGCATTATCTGCGTTCTTTTTAGGTAATGTTTGTTTTTGTAACTGATCTCTCTCCTTCTTTAGTATATCCCTCTCTTTCATAGACCCCTGTATGTCAGGTGTGAGCCAACCAGGGAGAGAAGGTTGTTTGACTCTTTTCCTGCGAAGCGGTGCGTGCTTGTTCACTATTGGGAGAAGCGTATTATAAAAGGCATCTAGAGCACTCTCAGGGTCAGTATAATTAAAAATGTCATTAAAATTAGCTACATTAAGGTCGTAAAAGTAGTCATTTTGACTGAAATGTTTAAACGATCTGTAATGAATAGTAGTGTGTCCCTTATTTTGCTGTTTTGGAGGCTTGAATAGATAAGTGCAACAAATGGGGAAATGGTCGCTAATACTTTTATTTAAAGTTCTAACGTTTGATACCAAGCATGTATTATTTGTAAGAATATGGTCAAGGAGGGTGGAGGAGGTGGGGGTGATTCGGGTGGGGGAGGTTACAAGTTGGTGCAAACCAAATAAAGAAGTGGTGGATTGCCATGATGGCTGTGATTTCATGAGGTCGAAATTAAAATCCCCAAGCAGAATAACATTATTATTGAGGCGGGTCACCTGGGCATCATGGCAACAAAATCGTCTAGCCAGATGAACGTTGCGGAGGGATTCCTGTAAACAAAACCAATTAAAAAAGATGGGGATCTTGGAAATTTAACCTCTAGCCAAATACATTCTATAAACGATTCTAGATCTGCTCTCCTTTTAGTAAAATTAGCTAAACTGTCATGTATGTATGTAGCTATGCCGGTTTCACCTTTGCGTTGGGCATCACGGCGGAGAATGGTGTAGTGGGGGATGTGAAGGAGTTAATCAGATATGCCTGAGTGCAGGCGTGTTTCTGTGAGTCCGAGAATGTGGGTGTTTGGGGGTTCATTGAGTAGCAAAGAGATGTCAGCAAGCTTATTGTACAAATGATAAACATTTAAGTGACTCATTTGAGTCCCTGTGATTCGATTGTTATTACTACGGGTCTACATTTTAATAATACAGAGTTACAGAACATGCAATCAATAACGAGAAAAACAACAATAAATGTGTAGGTAACGAAAAGTAAAAAATAAAAATAAAATAAAATAAAATAAAAAAAGAAGAAAGAAAATCAAAAGAAGGGCAATCCTGACACAAAACTGGTATTGTCACAAAGTGAATCCTCAATATAAAAGGACTAGCCACGTTACCAAGCGCTATTAAGGTAGGAGATCACTAAACCACTATGCTTGGTGGGTCTCCACAGCCATGCTGGATTCGCTGAAGGGAGGGTGGGGGGAGAAAGAAAAAAAAAATGGCCCATTTTTTTTCTCTTTCTCCCCCCACCCTCCCTTCAGCGAATCCAGCATGGCTGTGGAGACCCACCAAGCATAGTGGTTTAGTGATCTCCTACCTTAATAGCGCTTGGTAACGTGGCTAGTCCTTTTATATTGAGGATTCACTTTGTGACAATACCAGTTTTGTGTGTCAGGATTGCCCTTCCTTTTGATTTTCTTTCTTCTTTTTTTATTTTATTTTATTTTATTTTTTATTTTTTACTTTTCGTTACCTACACATTTATTGTTGTTTTTCTCGTTATTGATTGCATGTTCTGTAACTCTGTATTATTAAAATGTACACCCGTAGTAATAACAATCGAATCACAGGGACTCAAATGAGTCACTTAAATGTTTATCATTTGTACAATAAGCTTGCTGACATCTCTTTGCTACTCAATGAACCCCCAAACACCCACATTCTCGGACTCACAGAAACACGCCTGCACTCAGGCATATCTGATGAACTCCTTCACATCCCCCACTACACCATTCTCCGCCGTGATGCCCAACGCAAAGGTGAAACCGGCATAGCTACATACATACATGACAGTTTAGCTAATTTTACTAAAAGGAGAGCAGATCTAGAATCGTTTATAGAATGTATTTGGCTAGAGGTTAAATTTCCAAGATCCCCATCTTTTTTAATTGGTTTTGTTTACAGGAATCCCTCCGCAACGTTCATCTGGCTAGACGATTTTGTTGCCATGATGGACAAGGTGACCCGCCTCAATAATAATGTTATTCTGCTTGGGGATTTTAATTTCGACCTCATGAAATCACAGCCATCATGGCAATCCACCACTTCTTTATTTGGTTTGCACCAACTTGTAACCTCCCCCACCCGAATCACCCCCACCTCCTCCACCCTCCTTGACCATATTCTTACAAATAATACATGCTTGGTATCAAACGTTAGAACTTTAAATAAAAGTATTAGCGACCATTTCCCCATTTGTTGCACTTATCTATTCAAGCCTCCAAAACAGCCACATAAGGGACACACTACTATTCATTACAGATCGTTTAAACATTTCAGTCAAAATGACTACTTTTACGACCTTAATGTAGGTAATTTTAATGACATTTTTAATTATACTGACCCTGAGAGTGCTCTAGATGCCTTTTATAATACGCTTCTCCCAATAGTGAACAAGCACGCACCGCTTCGCAGGAAAAGAGTCAAACAACCTTCTCTCCCTGGTTGGCTCACACCTGACATACAGGGGTCTATGAAAGAGAGGGATATACTAAAGAAGGAGAGAGATCAGTTACAAAAACAAACATTACCTAAAAAGAACGCAGATAATGCGCAACTCTCCGATTCTGCCAAAGAGAAACACAAGCTTGACAGAGAAAAGAAGGAGACTGAATACAAGAAACAACGCAATAAAGTAGTTGACCTTATTGAAGTGTCAAAGCGAAACTACTTTAATAAAATGTTAGCCACAAACAAAGATACGGCTTCATTATGGCGAGCAATAAATACTTTCAGTAACAAGAATTGCACTAAACAAAATCACAGCTACACCTGGTCTCCTAACTCATTCAACGAGCACTTCCTCAACTTAGCAAGTTCAACAATGCAGTCTGACACCTTATGCCCTAATAAATACACGGTCCCCTCTTTGCTCCAAACCTTTTGCGAGGAGAGAACAAACCAACACTCCTCCTTTCAGATACCTTTACTAGCAGTTCATGAAGTAGGAGCTCTTATTACTAGTTTAAAGAATAAAAAATCAATGGGACCTGACACGTTAAACGCCTCTCTTTTAAAACTTTCTCTTCCATACATTGTCGAACCCCTTACATATATATATATAATTTGTGCATAGACCTAAGAACAATACCCTCTGCCCTAAAAACAGCTAAAGTTATCCCAATACCCAAAACAAACGATAATTCTGACCTAAGCAACTTTAGACCTATCTCACTTCTGTCAGTGCTATCAAAACCCCTAGAAAAGCACGTCCACAGTCACCTATCTAAATATCTAGAAAACTCCAACCTCCTTCACCCCCTTCAGTCTGGCTTTCGTAATCACCATTCTTGTCACACAGCTCTTGTCCGTTTGTGTGATTCTTGGCTCTCAGCAATAAACAAGCATCAGTTAACTGGTTCCGTCTTTCTTGATCTAAGAAAAGCCTTCGACCTTGTCGACCACACAATACTTATCAACAAATTATCACACTATCTCAGAAACCAGCACTCCCTAACATTCCTTTCATCATATCTGGATAATAGAACGCAATACGTTTTTTTGTAATGGCGAGTCCTCTTCTACAGGCAAGGTGAAATGTGGTGTACCCCAGGGATCTGTCCTCGGTCCATTACTTTTCTGTATTTTCATTAACGATCTTCCATTGTCTATATCCAGCCCAAATGCTTCATGTGATCTTTTTTGCAGATGACTCCTCCCTTCATACCTGTTCGGAAAATGTAACTGTCATCCAAAATTCTCTTCAGTCAGGCTTACATGATGTATATAAATGGTGCAAGGATAATTCTATGTTAATTCATCCCAAGAAAACAAAGTGCATGGTTGTAACCTCCCGTCAAAAGCATCAACTAACACGCCATTCCCTTAACCTAACTATTGATGGCAACGATATCGAACAAGTCCATGAACATCGAGTTCTAGGCGTCATACTTGATGACAAACTCAACTGGCAATCACATATAAATCACGTTAGAAATAAACTAGCACGCAACCTATTCCTTCTCAAACGACTTCAATCCTATCTAGACCTAGACGCACGTAAAATGTTCTTCTATGGCCACTGCCTCTCGCACATCAACTATGCATCCACTCTATGGTCCTATGCTGCTAAAAAACACCTAAAAAAAACTAGCATCGCTCCACAGAAGAGCGATCAACTTAATCCTGCCAGATCCATCTCTGTCAACTTCAGAAAAGTTTCATAATCTTGAAATTTTACCACTTGAACACCAGTTACAGTACAACACAGCTGTCCTAATGTATAAAGTCCACAGTAACTTGACACCCCAGTACCTAGAAAATCTCTTAACTCCTTCCACATGTAGTTATCGTTCTGATAAATATGTTCTTCCACGCACCCGCATTGACCTTTACAAAACAAGCTTTTCCTTTTCAGGGCCATATGCTTGGAACTCACTGCCTTCAGATGTAAAGGCATTTTCGTCAGTATCAAATTTCAAATCTAACTTACGGGGGCATCTTCTTAATCCCATCCATTAAAACTTCACTATCACTTAATGCACCACACACGAGCCATTTTTGTCTGTTTAGACTAATGCTGTCATTTTGTTTCTCTGATTATGTTTGCTTGGTGTGTTTTTTCTTTTTTTGTTTGACATTAGGCTACTTGTGTCATTATGCTTTTTATGATTACTTTTTACTTTTTATTTGATTTACATTAGCCTAATTGTGTTATTATGATGCTATTATTATTATTATTATTATTATATTATTTATTTATTAGTAGTAGTAGTAGTAGTAGTAGTAGTAGTAGATGAAGTAAATTGCGGTGGAAGTCATTTTTTGTTTCTTTCTTCATTTATGTTTTGTTTGGTCGTTTGTTTTCTGTTTTGCTTGTTCTTATTACTGATGGTGATGTTCTGCGTACCGTGTTATTGCTACATTACTGTGACACTCTAGTTGTAATAGTAGTGGTAGTGGTAGTAGTAGTGATGGTGATGGAGGTAGTGATAGTAATTGTAGTAGTAGTAGTAGTAGTTAGTTAGTAGTAGTAGTAGTAGTAGTAGGATGATGATGTAAGTTGACATTTTTTTTTTTTTTCTTCTCTTCATTTATTTTTTGTTTGGCCGGTTGGTTTTCTGTTTTGCTTGTTCTTATTACTGATGGTGATGTTCTGCGTACCGTGTTATTGTTACATTACTGTGGCACTCTAGTAGTAATAGTAGTGTGGTAGTGGTAGTAGTAGTGATGGTGATGGAGGTAGTAATAGTAATTGTAATAGTAATTGTAATAGTAGTAGTAGTAGAAGTAGTAGTAGTAGTAGTTAGTAGTAGTAGTAGTAGTAGTAGTAGTAGTAGTAATAGTAGTAGTAGTAGTAGTAGTTGTAGTGGTGTGGTGATGGTGGTGGTGATGGTGGAAGTAATAGTAATAGTTGGTGAAGACGGGGTAGAGGGTCCATGGGCGGGTGGAGGGCCCGTGCCGGTTGTCTCATGGAGTGGGGCGGGTTTCGGTCGGGTTTGTCCATGAGACGAATGCTAAACATTTACACTCGTCTCATGGGCAGAATGTGACCGAGATTTGTTTTGTTTCGTGGCATAGTTGGAGTGGGCTTCTTACCCGCCCATGGGCTTTTTGCTCCGTCTAACACTAGTAGTAGTAATTGTAGTAGAAGAAGTATATTGTAGTAATAGAGGTGTTTTTAATCTATTACCTTGTTTAACTGGTTGGTTAGTTTTCTATTTTATTTGTTTTTATTGCTTATGTTGATGCTCTGCCTGCCATGTCGTTCCAGCATTCCTAAGATAACAAACAGATTCCTGACTAAAGACATAATGAATGGCAAACACTTGTATTCGCATGACTCGCTATGTGGTGGTGTGTGCATGCATGTGAAATGTGAGTGACATGCAGCATGTATAGGTTTTTGAATACATTTGTCTGTCTGTTCTCTGTTGGACTTGTAGCTGTTGGTGTTGCAAATTTCTTTGCTAAAAAGAAACATATAATGCAATGTTCTCTTTCATAAATAGAATCAGGAACCAGCATGTCCAGAGGAAGACTCCCCAGATCAGCCCTCAGCTTTCTAGCAATAGCACAGCACAGCCCATGTCTGACAACACTTCTGGTTCTACTGCTATCTCTGAAAGAGGTCGTTGTGTCATCATTGTTTCTGCTCCTTTATGCTGGTCAGCATTTTGGAACTCCACCTGGCGTCAGTTCATGAGTGCCTCGGCCATTCCCTGATGGACCGAGATAGTGACAGACAGGTATGGTGGGGTTATCTGGAAATCTTTTGTTCTGTTTTAAAGTCATTGTGTTAAAGTAGTGAGGGGGAGAGAGAGAGGAGGGAGCTCAGAGAGAGAAGAGGAGAGAGGGGGAGGGGAGGGGAGAGAGTTTTTTTCGTTATGTGCATGTTTTATTGGTAGCAGCATGTAAGCTTTTGATTTTATGTGTATTGGGTAACGAGAGTTAGCAAATCTGTACTTTCACAGTTAGATTATATGCTTCTGGCTGCAATATAATGACTTTACAAGATTTACTGAAGCTAGTGTGTGACCTTGGACACAAGACTTTGGTCACAATTGTTTTGCTATGCATGAATTGAAGGTGTAGAGTGGCACAGATGTACGCCGTTTGCCTTGTGCGCGTTAAGACCTGAGTTTTGGGTTCCAGGGGAGTTTTTCTTCTCCGCTGCCTAGGCCTTATGGCTGAACGTAGAGTTTCGGATGAGATGAATAAACCAAGGTCTTGTTTACCCATGCACTTAGCACATGGTAAGCCGCATGCAACAAAACAGTTTGTCATTTGGTCAAATTTACCCACCCCGCCTTTCTTTCTCATCAGTCACACAAATATTGGCACACACACACAAAAAGGGTGGCTGACTCTGGCTGCGCCACGCTCTCCAGAGTGGGAGCAACACAATTTCCCGGAGAAGCCCTCTGTGACTATAAAATACCAAATACTCTTTTTCTCTTTTGTTTCTTTATTTTTAACCTCCTTTCTTCTTTCCCAGTTTTTATTTTTATTTCTCATAATGTAATATATTTTCAATGCCTACTTCTTTCTTTTATTTCCTTATTATCATTTTTTTCTTTCCTCTCCCCTTTTCCTTATTTTTTTCTCTTTCTTTCATTGTAGATGTCCTTGCTGCATGGAAGCTGCCACAGAAGAGATGGACCATGTCAGGAAATTCTTTTGCAGACTCAGACACTGAATTTGTTTTGGTAGTAATTAACATTTTTACTTTTGGAATAGTTAATTCAACATTTATTTGTTGCTTTAAAAAGGAGCAGTGAACAATAAATATCTTTGATTTATGCCCACAAAAATAGTGTGTGGGGTGTTTTCGGTAGGGTGTTTCATAAGAACATTTGGTGTACATATAGCAAAACAAAATACCACCAAACAACACAACAGAGAAGCCTTATGTAAAAAACAACTTTCCTTTAGTGCAACATGAAAACTCTGACCGATAGTTTGTGCACAAATTTAACCTTTACCGGAGTCATGGCTTTTGACTACACGGACACGATGGCCGGGGTCTTCCACGCCACCCTACTCAGCAAAGAGCAAATTTCTGAGTTGTTTATCCCTGTCCGTTATGGTGGGGTCTCCCACGACCCCTACTTGTCAAAGAGTCCCATGTGTTTATATCCCTGTCCCTGATGGCTTGGGTCCTCCCACGACCACTACTCAATGCACTGCAAGTGGTCTTTAAAGTAGCTCGTGGGAGACGTCCCCCCGTCATCCGGACAGGTAATCAAAATTACGCGTCATATTCCTCTTTATATTTTTATACACATTAATAAAAATTTAACACACTTAAGCCATTTACGTTTTTGACATCATGAAATTTCATGAAAGATTGCTTAAATAGTTTTTTAGAGGTATAATATGTTTTGTGTGCAATGGGGTTGGGGCTACCCCAGAAGTCCGGTACAGGTTAACAAAAATTAGTCTGTATCTCATCATTTTTATGCAGTTTAATGGCATTTACGAAGAAAATGACGATGTTTAGAATATAACTTCCGCTTTACAATTAAGCTCAGAACGGACAACAAGCGATTTTGCCGTCATGGAAATGCCTACTTGTTGCTTATGGTAATACCATCATTGGACCAAGATGGCGGACATAACCTTTCTTTAGTGTAGCAAGTGCTTTGACAGCAAACCAGTAGTCTCATCTGCATCTCATATATCAGTTGGATAGGGCCACATCGTGGCATATTCATCAGCGAAACTAGGGGAGAGCACACCCTAATCTTTTCTTTTTTTTTAAACCTGGCCAGCCAGCCCCGTCAGCATGCAGCCAGCATGATCCAAGTAAAATGCTGAGTGCTTAATATAAATGCTGAAGAAAGGATTACAAAACAAAGTAAAAACCAGTGTCTCTTGGTGGAAGGCTGTGCAGAGTTAGAAGGTGTATTGAAGTGCTTAGTGGAAACCCTTCTTACTGAAAGCTGTTATAGAAGGGTTTTTTATGTTTACTTTTACAAAGCTGGAACCAGCATGGTCATGGAGGAAGACTCACCGATCAAGCCCTCAGCTGTCTACAGCACAGTACAGCCCCATGTCTGACAACACTTCTGGTCACTGCTGTCTCTGAACACAAGTCATACATGTTATCTTTGTTCTGCTGCTGTTTTTTTCTTTGTGTTTGGTCAGCAGTTTGGAACTCCACCTAGCTCAGTTCATGGAGAGAAACTGCACATGATGTTACCTGGGTCCCTACACATCCTAACATGTGAAGCGGTAACTGTAGCAACACAGACATAGATAAGGAGGTAGATAGTCATGGCGACAGAAAAGCAACAAAGGAAAGTTGTGATGCATACTGGTCATAAGGGTGGAAAGAAGAATAGACAGCATGTGTGTGATACTTGTGGAAAGTCTTTCTCTACATCCAGCCATCTGAAATCACACAACTGTTCATATGGTGTCAGACCTTTGTGTGTGATTGTGCAGTCAGAGTTTTTACTCAAGCTGGTTGCCTGAGAAAACACAAGAGGAGTCCACCAGGGGAGAGGCCTTACAAGTTTCACACTTGTGCAGTGGTTTAAAAGTTCAGTCATTTACAGGACCAAGTAAGTCAGTTCGAATGCCAAGACCCCATGTCTGTGATGTCTGTGGGCAGCTTTCTCTAGAGCTGCTATTTAACAGTGCACAGAGAATTCACCAGGTGAGTAGACCCCATGTGTTTCGACTGTGGGAGAGGTTTTGTACCCTCTGGTCATCTAACACTACATCGTCTGACGCCCACGGGAGACAAACCCCACAGCTGTCCTCACTGTCCTGCTGGCTTTCAGTCGGTCAATGGTTTTGAAGAAACACTTACGTAAAGAACACAAGTAACACTACACTGCAGTAACCACATTGTTATTCCCATAACTGTATATGTGACCCCACCACCACTAAAGGGACATTAGTCGCTGGGCTAGTTTCTCACTAATAGGCTTGCCAAGTCAGAATTCTCATTTTTTCGTCAATTTTGAGTTATGAGTCTTGTGTGTTCTCTAACATCTTATCTTTCATATTTACAAAGCTGATCTTTAATATGGTCTCTAAATGGTCCGTTATAATTGTTTTAAATCTAATAGTCAATTGATTTTCTCAGCTATGCTAGACTTTTGCAGTGTTTTCTCAAATGGCCAACGCTCACCCCTACTAATTTAATGCTCATAAACTGTAGAACCGAAAAAACATACAAGCAAACGACCGCTGGGCATTAGGCGCAACTGATCAATGACGTGCAGTACGCGGATGTTTCGCTCACCCGTAATAGCCAAAGCAAAAGATTTGCACGAACTGCATGCGCTTTGATGCGTCATTCCTTTGGCCAAATGCGCACAGCGTCTAGTCCTATGGCTGCGACCATGTCTCAGTCACAGGCAAAAGAATTATTCCTTAAATTAAATTTATTCTTAATTACACATACTGTGGAACGAAAAACATACAAGATGGTTCTTATATCATTACAAAAAAGATATTCTGACGTTTTCAAATGCATAATTTTTCAGAATGGTCAGTTTGCCACTAATGTCCCTTCCATGTTGCTGGTCCACATATAGTTTGTAACAAATATTGGTAAATATTACAGGGTCTGAAACTAAGAAAAGTGCCATCAAGGTTTTTTTTAGAGACAGGTATGAATTGTGGTAAATTCTAATAGCATGTTGGCAGGCCCCAGTGAATAGAATAAATTCTGTGTAAGATGGGGATTTTTCTGTTTTGTTTTGTTTTGTTTTATTTTTGGGCTTCACTCGTGTCAACGACACAAAAGTCAGTATGTGTTCACGCTTCTTCGGGTTTCGTCTGTCTGTGTGTCGTCTGTGGTACCTTTAACGTTGGCTTTTCTTGGTATCTAAAAGGCATTCATCGATCAACTGCACACATATCTATGTCATGCAAGCTTTCAAACATAATGATTTTGATAATTAAATACTTAAACAACGCTGTAAACAGATAACATTTTAGATTATGGGTTCGAGAGTATTCAATTTGGCCAACATGAGTTAAGAAGTCATCAACAGTGAATGCCTCAACGCTCATTGCGTAGAGCGTTCATCTCTCATGTGATGGTTCCGGGATCGATTCTTGGCAGGGATTTTGTTTTCTTTTGTGGAGAGGTTTGTGATGCCATAAAATGTACACAAGAGGGAGTAAATGGACAGGAATGTCCTCCTGTGTGTTGAAAGAGGCATGATGTGAGTTGCGGGGTGTTGTATGAAGTTATTTCATGTATATGTCACGGGAAATTTTGTATTCTGGAAAATTCTGAATTTTCTCGAGTTGGGAAAATTTAGAATCTTCTGGACAAATTTTGATTCTGATTCCTAATGTATTTGTGATAGATGCATTGTGACCACTACATAATACTTGTGGGCTCTAAATGTTTTTGAATTGTGAATTGAATCGTTTTCTATGCATGCACTACTGTGCTTAGGAAAATTCCTAATCTTCCCAGAAAATGTGAATTTTTCCTAAGGCTGTGAGTCTTATTTTTCCAAGAATATTCCGAATGTTCCCATGACTATATATTCCTCATGTGTATGGTTGTGGGTGTGGGTGTATATGTGCACACACACACTCACACAGTTGCTCACGAGATTGCTTTTGCATATGTGTTCTTTTGCTGTAAATATATTCTTTCTTTGTCTTTTTTGTTGTACATATGAACATAAGTTCTTAATCAACATCTTGATTTCTATTTGTGATTGCAGAAAGTTGCTAAAGAAATGTGTGCCTGTAAGACAATACAAAATAGTTCTGTGCCATTGTATGTCATAGAAAAATAATAACAATTTGGTGTTTAAAAAATTAACAATATAATGAACTGATGGAGAAGAGGATGAGGACAGCAGTCTTTTGTACTAGTCTGGTTTGTTTCACAAAGGAAATGGTTTACCAGTGTGTGTAGGAATGTTGTAGCATGACTCTGCTGCTGGTATTTAGATTGTCCCAAATGTGGATTAACATTGAATTGGCTAAGGAAAGGTTACCAGTGTTTGTAGGAATGTTTGTAGCATGACTCATGTCTGCCATGGTATTTAGATTGTCCCAACTGTGGATTAACATTGAATTGCTAGGAAAGGTTTACCAGTGTGTGTAGGATGTTTGTAGCTGACCTCATGCTGCCTGGTATGTAGTATTGTCCCAAATGTGGATTAACATTGAATTGCTAGGAAAGTTTTACCAGTGTTGGTAGGAATGTTTGTAGCATGACTCATGCTGCCTGGTATTTTAGATTGTCCAAATGTGGATGAACAGTGAATTGCTAAGGAAACGGTTTACCAGTGTGTGTCGGAATGTTTGTAGGGCATGCTCGTGGCTGCCTGGTATTTAGATTGTCCCAAATGTGGATTAGAATTGAATTGCTAAGGAAAAGGTTTACCAGTGGTGTGTAGGATGTTTGTAGCATGACTCCTGCTGCCTGGGTATTTTAGATTGTCCCAATGGGATTAACATTGAATTGCTAAGGAAAGGTTTTACCAGTGTGTGTAGGAATGTTTGTAGACATGACTCATGCTGGCCTGGTAGTTAGATTGTCCCAAATGTGGATTACATTGAATTGCTAAGGAAAAAGGGGGGTTTACCAGTGTTGTAGGAA
>JAGGCT020004036.1:2588852-2612735 GCA_017654935.2 Phymorhynchus buccinoides
TGCTAGTATGACTTTTCATTTATTTTTTAAGAGAGAGAGAGAGAGAGAGAGAGAGAGAGAGAGAGAGAGAGAGAGAGAGAGAGAGAGAGAGAGAGAGAGAGAGAGAGAGAGAGAGAGAGTACGAATGTCCACGAATACGAATGCTACAAATACGAATGTTTAGTGAGGGTTAGTAATAAGCTGTGCATTTCACCACCCACCAATGCCGCAAAACTAAAAACACAAACCAAATGTACGGAAAGGTGAAATAACTTGAAAGAAAAGGGGAGAAGAAAAAGGGGAGGGGGGTGGAAAATATCACAAGCGCGCACACGCACAACATACACATACACACTACCACACACACACACATAACTACGCACATGCAGCTTCGCGTGCGCGCGAGCGCGCGCGCGCACGCACACGCACTGGCACCCACGCACACGCACACGCACACCAAAACGCACCACACCGCACACACACACACACACACACACACACACCACGCACACACAGAATATGTTTGGCCTATATTGAGAGTTTGCGTTTCACGTGTTTTGCACATATATAGATTCCAGTGCATGCAAAATGTATTTGAATGCTTTATTGCTATACATGTATATTTATAATTTCGTATGAGATTTTTGTTGTAAGCTCCGTTTAAAAGATTAAACACTGTCCAGGTCATAAAGAACCTTTTCAGATCGTTCAAGTTTGACCCCATAATCGGTGAGAGATGTCTAAAAATTGGTTCTGGGACAGGAATAATGTTACGTTATTAGAAGTAGGGAATCTCTTACTTAGATGGGTTGGCGTCATGTTTGGGGAATATCTTGACATAGAATCTTTGTTTACATTGCTTTTAATCAAGGGGAAGAATACATATCTCTCTTATAATCGCTGTTTAAAGGAGGACGGCTTGAGACGACACTGTTAGAGGCGCGTTTATAGAGGCTTTTTTTTTTTTATTTGTTTTAAGCTATTTCACTGGCACGATCTCAACACGTGGAAGCATATCTATTTCTGGTTGAATATATCATTAAAGAAGGGTTCTCGAGAATGACTATCTAGGAAATGCTTAAATTCTTTTCAGTTGAATAGTTGATTTGATGTGTTTTTACAGATAGCTGAACTATATTTAAACGTTATGATAGATTGTTGTTATAGTGACGCCTAATATTTACAGAATCAATTCTTCTATGGATTTTATACACTTCATTGCTAGGTAAACAGTGTTTTGGTTTTACGTTTCTGACGAGTAGTTATCAGGAAATTTGATTTTCAAACGGATGTAAATATGGCTTGGACATATTTTTGTTTCACTCCAAGTTACTAAATTAGCAATATTCGTTTTGAAGTAAAGACAAACATAATTAGGATTGTCATCTTTTGTATGTGGTTTGTATTGTCAGCAAAGAGTTCACTTACGTTAGGTTTTGAACGTTCTGCGATATTTATCATGAAATTGGGTTTTCCAGGATATAATTATGGGCTTGGCTATTTTTGTTCAATTCAAGTTACTAAATTATCAATATCGTTTTGAAGTAAAGAACAAACATTATGAGGATTTGTCATCTTTTGTATTAGGGTTGTATCGTCAGCAAGATCCATGTGATTCTAAATGAAGGGGTCAGTCTTGATATACGTTTGAGAATAAAATAGGCCCTAAACAGACCCTGGTGATTCCATAGTTGACTGGTTTGGGGGGCGAAATTCAGAATCACGGAAATTCTGGTGAACTGCATAGTGACTGGGTGGTTTGTTTTTTTGGGGCTTTACAGAATCACAGAGACTACTGTTGACTTTGCAATAGTTGACTTGTTTTGGGGAACATTATAGAACAGGATCACGGAGATACTGTGAATTGCATAGTTGACTGGTTGGGGCAACATTTACGGATCTACGGAGAACTACTGGTGAATTGCATAGTTGAAACTGGTTTGGGGGGCAACATTCAGAATCACGAGACTACTTGGTTGAATTCCATAGTGCTGGTTGGGGCAACATTACAGAACCACGAGAACTACTGGTGAATCCATAGTTGACTTGTTGGGGGCAACAATACAGAATCACTGAGAACTACCTGATGATTCCATAGTTGACTGGTTTGGGGGCACCATTACAGACCACAGAGAACACTGTGAATTCCATAGTTGACTGTTTGGGGGCAACATTACAGATCCGAAGAACTACTGGTGAATTGGCATAGTTGACTGGTTTTGGGGCACATTAAATAATCCGAGAACTACTGGTGAATCCATAGTGTGACTGGTTTGGGGGCGACATTACAGAATCACGGAGAACTATTGTAGTCAATTGTTTTGGGAAAGATGCTATCATATTAGTCTATTGCCAGCCTTAAGGTCCCCCATTGTGAACCCGGAAGTGTCCCGAGTACTGTAAGGTTTTTTGCGAGAAATGTACTGTATGGTCCGCCAGCAGTCAGAAATGCCGGATGCTAACTTGCAGGTGGTTGAGTCATTTGCATAATATAGCTCAAATTAGCATAATTACCTCTATCAGTATATCTCGGCAACCCCTTGACCGATTTGGACGGACGTAGAGTGGTTTCAGGTTATTGGTGACTCTGAATCCTTTATGACATTTTTGAAATTCAGATGGCCGCCACTTCGGTTTAAACAGGAAGTGGCCATATTTCAGCCCCCGGTGGGCAATAATTAAATAACGTCACTCTGTTATAAATTGCAGGATGTGTTATACAACAAAAGATGCAGTTCGGGCATTAAACATTATGGTGGTCCCAGCAATTGCCTCCCAGATCTACTGCAGCACCAAAACTATGCATCCAGATGCTATCATCAGAGTGTTTCAAGGGCACAGAAGAAGGCCTGCTTGGCTCTCTCAGCTCCCACTCTTCCACTCTTTCCCCTGACTGGTCGGCCTACAATGCTGTTCAGATCGCATGGTGATACTAGTGTTTCCTAAGCAAGACGATAAGTGTTCTTTTGGACCTCTGCTTGACTCGCCCCTGCCCACCCTGATAACAGTGATGCTCACACATTCTTGGCGAGCAGAACGAGAGGGTGACTGGCTGCTGCAACAACACTGTCTTTGAAGAGATGCTGCCCTAGTTTCTTTGCGCTGGTCATCACCACTACACAGAGGGATCACCTGGCATTCTGGCGTGACATGCAGCAGCTTCCTTGATACCGCCAGGAGGACCTCCTCGCCCCGGAGTCATGTGTATCGCACTCATATGGTTGCAGCGGCTGTGAGGGCAGATAGGGTCGGGAGCAGACATGCATCAAGCAAGGAGGGAGCAGGAGCATGAAGTGCACTCCACCACCCCGAGCTAGGTTGCCGTATGGATCCAATCCTTTGGCATCTGCTCACATATCTCAAAGTCATTGACGAGGTGTACAATGATGCAACGGACTGGACAGACACAGAACCCACAGCACAAAGAAAGGGTAAAGGGCAGCGGGAGTTGGCGCCTGATGACCGAGCCAAATCCTGAGAGTGTTGCACGATAAACTCCCCACTCCCCACAGAATTACTACCCTCTACCATATCATGACTGGCAGGTGCGATGAAAAGGTGAATGCGCAATGATGCCATTGAAGATGGTGGCAGAGGCATGATCCACGAGTTCCTTCATTGCTACCTGGGGGGTTTCATACACACATTTCAAAGAAGGTGGTGACGATGAAATTCTGCCGCCAGGAGTGAGGTCATGGAAGATCGTACGTGACCTGCAGGAAATATTCAGCTCAGCGCTGCTCGTGGTGGGGAGCAGAGACACCTGGAGCGATCTGCTCTCTTCGACTTTGAGCTTGGTCCTGTTCCTGCTTCCTTGATTGATGAGTATGGGATTCCTCAGGAAAGGTAATAGCTGTGATCATCCAGCGCCTTGGAGCCTTGCCCCCAATGCCCCAACCACCCGATGTCGTACTTGTTGATGCATCGCAGCTCATCTACCACGTGGTGTGGCCATCCGCAAGTAATGTGGCTGACCCTGCATCCAGCATGGGCGCCGGCCTTCATCAGCACATCACGCAAACATACGTTATCTTTGACCGGTATCAGCAACTCTCTGCCAAAGACCACGAGTGGCAGAGGAGAGCTGCAGAGAGTTCTACAGTGTACCACCTCTCACTGACAGCCCCTCTACCTGGCCGAGACACAGTCATGAAGAACAAGATGAACAAGAGGAGGCTGGGAGAGCTCCTGTGCACGCAGAGCATAGGAGATCACATTGAGCTGGTCAGCAGAGCAGACAGTATCGTCACTCATGACGAGGCTGATGTCTCCCTCATCTCGTACATGTTAGATGCAGCCAGACACGGAGCTGCAACAATCCGTATTCTCTGTGACGACACTGATGTGTTCGTGCTCATGGTCTATTGGTGTTGGAAGGCTGGTATTACATGTCGCCTGCAGATGGAGAAAATGGAACGGAACTGTTCTGGATATCAAGTCAACAGCACAGAAGCTGGGTGATCAGTGTCGCTTCATCCTGGCAGTGCACGCACTCTCTGGTTGTGACACCAGCTCTTGCCCTGCAGGGAAAGGTAAGGTATCTGCGCTCAAAGTCATGAGTGTGGTATCTGGTGACCTGCTTCACTTCATCGGGGAGGAGGGAGCTACTGACTTGCAGATAACAGAGGCAGTAAGGGGTTTCTTCCTGGCTATCTACAACGAGAAGAAGTCGGCAAATCTGAGCGTCGCCAGGTATGAATTCTACCGAAAAGCGCCCCCCCCCCCCCCCCCCCCCCCCGCCCACTAAAGACACTGCCTCCTACAGAGGGCCAATGCGCACCTCCACGGACAACGAGCACATCTACAGGTGCTACTTTGGAAAGCAGCAGACCGTCCTCGCCCACCAACTTTGGACATCACCAATTTCGGATGGATCAAGAAAAGAGGTGCAAAGGAAGGCGATGAAGTTGTAATGCCAGTCCTGGACACAAGCCCTGTTGCTCCTCCTGCCCTGATGGATGTCATCAGCTGTGGCTGCAAAGCTGAAACGCCATGCACAACAGTGAAGTGCAGCTGTGCAGCCGAAGGCCTGGCCTGTACCAGCTACTGCCTCTGCGAAGGTTGTGAAGGTACATGCTGCAACCCACTCACACGTGCTCAGCAAGAAAGGGACGAAGACATGAACGTAGAGTTTGGAGAAGGAGAATAAGGAGACACAACAGAAGATGATGAGGAGGAGGATGTAACTGATGATGTTGATGATATGATTTAGGGGGCTAAAATATGGCCATTTCCGGTTTAAACCAGAAGTGGCGGCCATCTTGAATTTCAGAAACGTCATAAATGGATTCAGAGTCACCAATAACCCCCGAAAACCACTCTAAGATCGTCCAAAAAAAAGAAAAAGATCGGCCAAGGGGTTGCCGAGATATTACTGATAGAGGTAATTATGCTAATTTGAGCTAATTATGCTAATTGCTCAACACATGCAAGTTAGCAATCGGCATTTTCTGACTGCTGGGGACCCATACAGTACATTTCTACAAAAAAACTTACAGTACTCGACACTTCCGGGTTCACATGTTTGGCAAATAGACTATATTAACAGAGTTAGAATTTAAAGCCATAGACGAGTTAAGTTTACTAACAAGGGTATGTGTCAAACGTTCAAAGGCTTGGCAAAATCTCACACTGCGCCAGTTAAAAACATCATTAATTGACGTTTACAATGCCTTTCTTCTATAATGTTAGTGACATAGTATGGCAGGAATGTTTCTCCCTAAGCCATGTTTCGAGAGAGAGAGAGGAAAGAGAGAGAGAGATAGAGAGCGAGAGAGAGAGAGAGAGAGAGAGAGAAGAGAGAGACGAGTAGTTAATATAAAAATGCATACAATAAACAGAAAAACAAAACACAACACAGCAATCTTTTGGTATAAGTTGGGAATTTCTCAATTTTTATTTAAAGTTTTAGATCAATTATACAGAAAGGACATTTTCTTTACTAAAACATGTACTTCCTTCCCCGATTCAAGCACAAACACAAACACACACACCGCACGCACGCACGCGCACGCACGCGCACCTTTGCAGCAGAAGACGAACCCACGCACACACACACACACACACCACACAACACCCCCACCACACACACACACACACACACGATTGTGTCATGTTTCTGTGTCAATTCTCATGGCCTCAAAATTGCCATCTGCTTCACTGTGATGCCCCCAGCCCACATATTTTGCCACGTATTGGAGACAGAGCTGGCTGTGTGATTGTTCCAAGCGCAGATGTTTGGCCCCTCCTGGAGGTAAGTCTTGGAGACCACTTGACCGTACGTGATGCCTTGCTGGAGATAACACCTCTGATTGAAAAGGGCGCCTCCACGTCATTCAGGCAAGGGCACCTGAATGCTGAAGGAGGCGAGGGCTGCCCTCCTCTTCTCTCGCTCGAGTGTTTCCTGGTCCTGTTGGGAGTGACTCAGCTAGGAACTCAAGGGACTGGTCGCTGCTCCAGCCTGGTACTGTCCGACCAACATGGATGTACAGGATCCGCCACTCGTCTGGAGACAACCCAAGAAGCAAGTATTGGTTTGAATATCATGCTGGCCTACTTCAACACCTTTCAGCTAAAGTGAGGTGTGTCCTGCACTGCAGCCTGGGACTGCCATGCACGATTGTCTAGGATATTACCACCTACTGGATAAATAACACAAGAAGAAATTTTATTTTCGAATAATGAACTTTTATATGGTATTCCTTATACACATCTGTGTTTATATACAATGAAAGAAAGAATAGAACATCGCATCTTGTTGCCACCACAATAACAACGCCATTGTTTTGCTTAAACTTGCACAATTAGATAACATACCATAGTATTAAGTATATCATAGCATAGTGTGGAAGAAAAAAAGACTGGCTCAAGCCTCTGCTCGGGCTTATAAACGTCCCTTCTAGACGACTGTGTGTGTTTGCTTAAAGTATGGCCTTTTAAAATTTGATTGTATTCAATCATCATATTACAAAAATAGTTTCACTAAAATGTCATGTTTGTGCAGGAGATTTTTAAGGTATTTATTGTTGGTGCTCTTTTAGTTAGGTGGTTTAGTAAATTCCAGGGTTGACAACTTTTGCTTACTAAAACAATGTTTAACACCCCCGGTGTTTTTCTATTTCAACACTGTATATTTAATTTTCCCTCTTGATTTCTAATGGTGTTCGAATGGACAATGTAATGAGAATCATGCTAAGGTCGCTAAGTTGTTAAAAAAAAATTGTACATCTGTATAAGGTCTCCCCTACACTTCTTCTTTTAATGAATGAAGGTATTACATTTTTAATCTATCTTGGGATTGAAACTTTCCTTTTAACCATTTGTTACTCTTTCAATAGAAGCTGATTGACGTTTTAGATACGGATGTACCAGATGATGTTATCCCTAACTCTAAATTATTCCATTATGCCATCTTAAATTATTTCTCTTCTTTTCTGTCCATTTCCGTTGATAATATTCATCATTATACCTCATGGGACAAGTACGCCTGAATTCAGTTGTGTTGAAAAAGTTATTAAATCCATAACATGCTTACCCATGTTTATAAACAATTAATATTCTTATTAATATTGCCATACAAATGCATTTCCTTGACGCACTGACCCTGTCATTCTACATCTCCACACGAATCATTACTGGACCCCTCTCTGCTTTGAAAAGGGGCCTGAAGGTGGATGACGCATGTGGGTGGCCATCCGTCTCCCTGCTGTTGGTCTTCCTCCACACTGTCAGTTCTGACCCCTCTCTTCTCTTGGAAAGGGTCCTGCTGGAGGAAAACACTTAGTGTTGCCCTCTCCTTCCTCCAGGACACCTCATGGCTGGGCTCTTTTCAAAAGGTTCCTGTTAGAATAAAAGGGCCGTGTTGTTGTGTTCTCTCTGAATGGCTCGTGGCTGGCATTGCTCTTTTGATATGGAGTTAATTGGGGATAAAGAGCTGATGCTCTAGGAGGAAAGAGCTGAACTTCTCTGCCTCCACCATCCTTTCCCTCGCATGGGTCAAGCTGGAAAAAAAAAAAAAAAAAAAAAAAATAAAAAAAAAAAAAAAAAAAAAAAAAAAAAAAAAAAAAAAAACAGTCCCCCGTCCTCCCTCTAACTGGGGCCTGGCCCCGGACAATTGGACAACCACATCTTTCCCTTCTTTGGCAAACTCATCAAAACTGGGTAGGCTGTGACGATATGCATCGTCCTCGTACAACTCCCGATCACCTTGAACACGTTTTGTAGCTGACCGTTGGGTCATTCCTACAAGGTGACTGCACAAGAAAAGAAACCCCTTATTGATAAATGCACACACTGCATTTTCAAAAAAACATTCAGCCCCTGTCCTTTCTTTCTTTCAACAGTTCTTGTTTGTAACTGACTTTGCAGATCAAGAGCTTGGAAATGAGTGATCTGATAATTAAAGAATGTCATACCTGCCTTGAATAACTTGATTTCGAAAATCAACAAGGAGCAAACTTTGAATAACCTAAACTAAACAATTTAGAATTATTATCTTATCTCACTAAATAACCCCCCCCAAAAAAAAACCCACCGAAGTCACAGTCCATTAAACTCCTTATTTAGGCTCATTTTCTGCCTGCCTTTTTAAATTTATTTTATTGCGTCCAATTCCTATATCAACTCATTTACTTTCTTATCTTATCCTCACTCAAAAGAAACTACAATATAAAATATTAGTCTGGCCCTGTTTAAGCCATATTATTGACTCACTCATAGTATCACTCAATTAACTTCTCATCTTATCCTTAACTCAAACAAAGTACTACAATAGAAAAAGCCACAGTCCGAAACCTCTCATCTTAGTCTCAATTCGTCTGGCCTTTCTTAATCATGTTATGAACTCATTCTATTATCAACTCATTAACTTCTAATCTTATCCTCAATAAAAACAATTGAAAGTCCACAGTTCCAGAAACTCTTGATCTTGTATCACTTCTGTCTGACCTTTTTTTTTTTATCCATATTATCGACTCCAAGTCTAGTATCATCTGATTACAAACTTTCATCCCATCTCAGTTTTGCCTGTGATCTTAACAGGCTGATTTAGATTAACAGAAAAATAAACCCACGTTCATACAAATAAAGAATGACAGACTTACTCGTGGGAGTGTCGACAGCTAGTCTGTTGCCGAGTTCCACTCGCCCGCCAGGTGCCCTCCGACCATGTCTTTTCTAAAACCATTTCAGCTTGCCAATCGGCAGCGTAAAATAAGTTTATCGACTGTGCCGTCCCGTGGTTTTTACGGATATGATCACTTGTAACAGGAAGAGAAAACAGTTCACAGGTAATATGGCAAACGTTGTATCCATTGAAACACGATTCACAAAGACAAGAACAGGGATTATAACACAATTTACCAAGCACTGCATAATCATTTGTAGTTCAAAGTGTATGGCATACACGTTTGGGGAAAACTTTTCAATGTGCCTTAAAAGGTTGATGTTCTTGTATAGGCTTCCGTTTTTAATGACAGATATATGGTCTTGATTATGGCCCTCTTTGCTGTAGTGTGTGTGTGTGTGTGTGTGTGCGTGTGCGTGTGCGTGTGCGTGCGCGTGCTGGTGTGTGTGTGTGTGTGTGTGTGTGTGTGAATGTGTGACCAAAATGTGTTCTAGTCCAAAGCACCTACACCGATCGTAATAAAACTTGGTACAATCATTCCTTAGACCTTGCAGATGCTGCACACGATATTTAGGGCTTTATGTCCTCTCGACCTGGGAAGGCACATAATGGACATTTGTATTGGGTTAGTATGAGAAACTAAAACATAAACCAGAACCGGACATAAAGACAATACAAAGACGTGGTACATAAAATGTGGAAGGGGAATTATAAAAAGCGCAAGTCTGTTATTTACTTGAAAAGATTTAAAATTCATAAAATAATTCTTTGTGTCAGATGACACTGGTTAAATTAACTATATAATGTACAAAATCTCTCCCGCCCTCGTTATGATGAAAAATATAGCTTTTATAAGTTTAGCATTCTTTATTATTTTATATTATTTTAATTACAATATTAGTTACTATTCAGGCACGGGAGCCCAGACAAAAATGTAATTTAGTATATATGATGGTGGTGAGGGTGGTTAACGATTCTTTCTTACTGGGGGCGGGGGGAGGGAGGGAGAGGGACTCCTCCTCCCCACCCCGAGCAGTGGAAAGGCGTCGCTTGAGTAGTCCATGCACTAGGTGCGGGGGGGAGCACAAACGCTAAGCGTGACGACTACGAAGGAACCACTCCGGTGCGCCCGCCGGGCACCCATCCACGGGGGAAAGGGAGTTAAAAAGGAGGTGGACTCAAAAGAGTCACTACGGCCCTACTGGCTCACATGTAGTTAAAAAGGGGAGGGGGTAGAAGGGGACTGGAGTGTAGATAGGAGTCCGGCCCGCGGCCCGGAGGGACCCCACCCCCACCAATGAAAAACTTATTGGCTCAGTGGCGGCTCAGTAAAGTATATATTATATTTAAATTTAGGTCAAGATGGCTGCCATAGCTGACAGCCAATGAAATTAAATATAGCTATTATTAGTCAAAAGTGTTAGAAATGTTGTCCCACTGGTCTCTAAATGTGTGATTTTATGTATGCGCCTCTGCCAGCCATACTAAGGGATAGAACCACCGTATGTTACCCTAGAACCGTATGTTAAGATTGTTTTGTGGGTAAATGGTATATTGACTGTTTTTAACTTTTGAAAAAGTTCTATAAATTCGTTTTGAATATGTATACAGGGGTGGTTAGTCGTTGAAACAAATGGTATCAAAATTAATGTAATTTTTTTAACCAAGATTATTTAACATTCGGCAAATAATAGTTTGAAATTTACTGTAATAAATATATATACTAATAAGCTTTGGTTCTTATGCGGGGGAAAATAAGGATTGTAAATATGCGTGGAACAGTAAGGAAAAAAAAACAGAAACAACAAAACAGAACAGTCACCCTGAAAACCTATATTGTAGATCCCAGGAGTGGGTGAGGGCCTGTCGGGCGTAAAAAATCTTACAACGGATTCAGCTTGCATTTTTACATATGGTGTTTTGTATCGCTCTCCAATTCTACGTGATAGGGCATATGTCTTCAACAGGTACGAAGTAAACTGATCGGATGAGTTTGGGCTGCCAATTTTTGGCCATACACTGGTTTCGAGACCCGGGCCTAAGAGAGTCGCATGTTTATACCACATGTATCCGCCCCCCCCCCCCCCCTTTCCCCCCCCCCCCCCCCCCCCCCCCTTCCTCTCCCCCCCCCCCCCCCCCCCCCCCCCCCCCCCCCCCCCCCCCCCCCCCTGTGTTTGTGTACACGGGCCTATTCCCCCCCCCCCCTACCGACAGGAAGTTGGCCACAGTCTGGGGGGCAGTGGGAATGGGCAATTCCACAACCATTATACATACACGTTACTGTACGATTTAAGAGTGAACCCCCCCACCGAACATTGCCACCTGGCCCCCATCTACACGTTTTTGTAATACCTCCTCCGTTTTTAATTTCTAGTCGGTTCGTGGTTGTCTCACTGTTTAAAGCGAGCTTTAATGGAGGAGAGTGAGTTATTGAGTAAATAACAATCTTAAAATGGTGAAAGTTATGAAGGTAATTCTGATATAAGAGAGGGACTTCTACATCAAATGAAGCCACAAGAAATTCTAGCCTCAGTTGCTGAACCATTACGTCAGAATTTACAGGACACCAACAAAGACACATACCAACCGTACGTAATAGCGCCAACGAGAAATGCTTGAATATTAAAAAAAAAAACCACTGATTTTTTAAAAGATAATGGGTGGATTTGAAACCAAAGTAAGTATACTGAAAAGTGGCTACTTAATACTATTTTGCTGCAAAATATCTTATTCATGAACAATGCTATACCACTGCAGGAAATAATTAAACACAAAAATACACAATGACCAAAGAGTCCAAAATTAACTCCCCTGAATTTCATCAGTGTGTCCTCATTGATTCAAATTCAAGAGATATCATTTTTAAATATACGACAAGCGGCAAACAATTTATTTTCCCTTCTTTTCTTTTTTTTTTGGGGGGAGTATATGTGTGTGGGTGTTCCTAGTAACTGTGACTATGTTTATATGGCGTTGCCATCTTGTCGTTTAACTTAGTTATCGAGATTAGAGACCTTAACATGTTTTTTGTCTGAACAACATTAACACCCCCTCCCCTCTTCCTTCATCTCATATCTTCCCTTTCTAACTACAAAACAAAGCTAATACCACTACTGTCCTTTTTTCAATTTCAAGCACAACGATTAATTCACACTGAAACGTAAACAACTAGTAATGTCTAAACACCGAATGGTGCAGAAAACACCTAAAAATGCCGAATGGTGAATGCAAAATTGTCCACAAAAAAGCAACCGAAAAATGCTGAATGGTGAATGCTGAATGGTCAAAACATACCGAAAAATGGTGAATGGTGAATGCAGAATGGTCAAAGCATACAGAAAAATGCCGAATGGTGAAGGCGGAATTATCAAAACACTCGAATGGTAGGGCTGAAATAAAAAAATAAACTCTTAAATTTGAATAATAAAATACACAGTTTCTAATATTAGACTACAAAGATCGCTACTGAAAACAAACAAAACAAGTGCAAAGCCGGGCTCCGAGCGGCTCTAGCCCCAAAGTCCTCCCTCGCAAAGCATCGCCCGAGCCGCTTACTCCGAAATCGGAATGTTGTCGGCTGTTACACATACTATAAAAAAACGCATCAAAACAGCACGTAACTACATAACACTGCATCAAAACACCACGTAACTGAATAATGTTTTATATATAGCCTTGGGGTTCGGGACCCGTGATTAGAGCGCGCGCGCGATCATGCGCACACGCGAGCACAAAAACATTCATGACAACTGTCTTATAAGACCCTTCATCAAGAAATGTTGTGAAAAAAAACTGCTTTAAAATACATGCAAAACTTCGCGATAGATATATTAGCGATTATGTGTTTCGGTGTTTGAAACACGTAACTGGCGCGACCTTGACATTAACGTAAAAACTAAATACATCAGTGATCAGTGGATAGCTTGCATCTTGGCCAACAAGTATACCAAATTTCATGATGATCGACTGAATAGTTTTTGAGAAAAACGGACGAAGAGCCGGACTGACGGATGACAGGCCGGACGTCGGACGAACGGACGGACACCGGACGGATGGCCCAGACAAACACAATAGCTCCCCGAACCTTCGTCATCGGGGGACTAAAAAAATACAAAGACATTGACTGATTGAGGAGGACCGAGGTGTCTCATCTACATCTTATCCCAACATTGAAAGGATTCATTTATAGTAACACACACGCACACACACACTGAAGTATGAAGTTGGCTGCCAAGCAAAAGCAATTCAAAACGGGAAGAAGACAACAGCAGAGGATTGATATACATCTGTTTCATTAAAACTTCGGGACTCTCCCTGGTGTTGCACTGCCTCCGGGGCATTTGCCTCCAGGAATCGTTCCCACCATCTTTACATCTACAAATGTCCCATAATTATGTGTCTGCTTCAGACCGGAGGACGTTAAGCGGATTTGCACTCAGTAGAGGATACTGGCCCAAGGAGACAGACAGATGGGGGTACCTCATATTCACCTGTTGCTGTACCACTGGCACTGGGGAAGCAAAAGTCACGCATGGTGGCAAAGCAGCACAACATGAGGTTAGAGGTGATGATAAATCTAAGGTTGCTAAATGACAATATTTATAATTGGTTCTGTGTGTTTTCATAATTCAGCCTTACCACTCGGTGTCGTGACCATTCGGCATTCACCTTTCGGCATTTCCCGGTATTGTTTCGGCATTTACCGGTGTTTAGACATACCCGATCAACTCATCACCTCATTACAACTTCTCTCCCTATGCCTGCACCCCTTACTGTCCTCCAGTTCTCGGCCCCTTCCCCCCTTCCCCTTCCCCCCTTCCACTTCCCCATAAAAAAAATGACTTACTTCCAATATGTTTCCATTGGAGTTCTTGCGTGCATTCTTTCGAAGTCCATTCTTGCTTTTTAGCACCAGAGTGAAAATAACCTTTGAAAAAAGGTAAACAAGCATATTTTTTACATATGAACAAAACAAACAAACGAAAAAGATGCACAGTGTTGATAGCTGTATTTTGTTTTAACATATTTTATGTCCCTCTCTCATCCTTCCAGTCCACAATTCCTTCATTCTCTCATACACCCATCAATCAATATGCATTTTCAATTTTAAGCATATGAATGACATTTGCACATGTATGAATCAGTCGATCAATAAATTAGATTTAAAATCTAAAGTATTTCTGATTTGAAAGAGTGAATGAGTGAGTGGCTGTGAGTTTGTAATCATGCTGAAATGAGCAATAAACTACATTTGAAAAATAAAGTGTTTCTGATTTGAAAGAGTGAATGAGTGAGTGGCTGTGAGTTTGTAATCATGTTGAAATGAGAAGGTTGGACATTTTATATAATAATAAGTAGTGATTACCAAGAGATTTGTTTCCATTTTTAAGCAAACATGGAAACATAAATCATTTAACATAACATTATTACAAATATACGTAGAAAACACCTACACTCACAAATAGAAGTACACATCCAGGAACATACATAAACTCTCTCTCTCATAAACATAAACTCTCTCTCTCTAAAGGAACTGTCAAGCGAATTATCTATTCCTCTAACATCATTATTTAATAAATCCCTAGAATCTGGAGTAATTTCTACTGATTGGAAAAAAGCTTATGTTACAGCCATTTTTAAGAAGGGCTCCAGGTCTGAGCCAGGTAATTATAGACCGGTAAGTTTAACATGTATTTTATGTAAAGTTTTAGAATCTTTTATTAGAAATGCAATTATATTTATAGCCCATATGAATGATAATAAACTATATGCCACATGTCAACATGGATTTAGACTCAAAAGATCTTGCATGACTCAGCTTATGGAGGTTATGGAGGAAATTACTGACTTATTAGATGATGGTTATCCAATAGACATTATTTAATTAGATTTCAGAAAAGCTTTTGACAGTATTCCACATAACAGACTCCTAATGAAAATCAGATCTTATGGGATTGTTGGGAATATACATGGATGAATAAAAGATTTCTTAACTGACAGGTCTCAAAAGGTTAGAGTTGGTGAGAAATACTCATCAGACGCTAAAGTACTGAGTGGAATCCCTCAGGGGAGCATACTAGGACCTCTTTTATTTACTATGTTTATAAATGACTTGCCAGAGTGTGTGGAATCATCATGCAAAATATTTGCTGACGATACAAAGATTTTCAATAAATCAGTTAATAGTTATTTACTTCAAAGGGATTTAACTAATCTACAAGAATAGAGTGAAAAATGGAATCTGTATTTTAATACTGATAAATGTAAGGTTATGCATGCTGGAAAAAATAATCCCCATATTGAGTATACCATGACCAAGAACAATGTATCATACTCTGTGACAACATGTGAAGATGAAAAGGACCTTGGAGTGACTTTTGACAAAGATTTTTCTTTTGACACACACATTCAAAATTGTATTAATAAGGCCTATAAAATGATTGGTCTAATTAAAAGAACATTTATAAGTATGAACTGTGATATTTTCAATAAATTATATAAAGCATTAGTAAGGCCACATTTAGAGTATGGCAATATTATTTGGTTCCCAAGATTTAAGTACCAGTCAAAATCAATAGAAAAAGTTCAACGCAGAGCTACTAAACTTGTAAAGCAGTGTAAAAATATGTCTTATGAAAATAGACTTTTGTATCTTAATTTGTTTTCATTAAAGGGAAGAAGAATTAGGGGGGATCTTATTGAAACTTACAAATTATTTAATGGCCATATTGATTTGTCATGGGATACATTTTTTGAATCACCACAGTATAATCTAACAAGAAATTCTGAGGGGAAGATATTTATCAAAAGGTGTAATACTAATATTAGAAAAAATGTTTTCAGTAACAGAGTTGCTAACATGTGGAATGAATTTCCTTTTGAGTTAAAATGTGCACCAAAAGTGAAGTTTTGCCCCACATGGCCGAAAAGCCAAAGGAGGGCGTTAACCATTATTTCCTTTTAGGCCGAAAGGGAGTTTTGCCATGTTAGGCCCAATGGGACATTCCATGTTAGGATTACATTCCACGTTAGGCCGAAAGGGAGTTTTGCCACGTTAATCCCAGTCAGTTGAGTGAACAAGAAAAAAAACCCACGCCAGTAAGCACAGCATTATTCACCTATGTATTGGTTCGGTTAATTTTTATAAAAAAAAAAAAAAACCCAGTTTCTTTCGGATATATCAATAAAAGTGTATTGTTAGTCTTCCTCCTTTTCCTCCAATTTTCGGCTTCTTTTTGTTCAACTAAAAAGTCTATCAATATTTCTTTCTTTCTATTTGAAAAGCATTAATACTATTTTGCACAGAAAGGTAGTGGCTGTACACATGTCATAAGTGTAAGTAAGCACAGCATTATTCACCTATGTATTGGTTCGGTTATTTTAATAACAGTTCCTATCAAAAAGTGTATTGTGAATCTTCCTCCTTTTCTTCAAATTGTCGGCTTCTTTTTTCCAGCTTAAGGTCTATCAATGTTTCTTTCTTTCCTTTTGAAAAGCATTAATAATACTTTGCACAGAAAGGTAGTGGCTTTACAAATGTCCTACATAAAAGAAATAACAAATGTGAAGACTCACCTTCAGAAGAATTAGTTTCTGTCAAGAAGAAGTCAGAAATCCAGGTGTACACAAAGCAGAAATCTTCAAAAGTATACAGGTATTAATAATCATCCATACAGCCCAGTCAAAAAAGCAAACACTTAGTGAATAACTTTAACGCACAGGCTCGCAATAACGTCTTCACGCAATGAAGTCCAGTCATTAAGATGAGGGGTCTGCTGGGCCTAGTTGGAGAGTCAAGAAAGGAAGAGTCACATGAGGACCAATCAACCACTGTTACAGGTCTGTTGTCAGGTTAGTCTCATGATGACCTTATCTCATGGGAGTGGTGACCACTTTGTATTTAGTGATCGTCCAGCTCGTGGGAACTCTCTTAAGCAATCAACACTTATCATATGTGATCGTGGCTTTACCCCACTTCGAACCTGGGTTTTTTTCACTTCAGATGTAATAATATATCAGATACGAGCCATTTTTTATGGGTCATTACCCACTGGTGTTTTTTTTAAGGCATTCATACAAACCTCGACCAAAACGACCAAAACGTTTGTAGGGAAAATTAGTCAAAAATGGTATCGATTTTCTGCAGGCTTTGACAACATGAAGGCGCTTTGAAAATAATGAATTGTAACAGATGACTCGTCTGACTTCAATAAACAACTTTCAAACTAAAAAAAGGTGTCATTAATAAAGAAAGAAAACAAATGCGGACTAAGTAAACAACCTTGTTTGACACCTCTTGGACAAATGAAAAATGATGTGTAAATCTCTTGCACAAGCTAGTACAGTACTCTATATTCCTTTAACAGCTCTATGTAACTTATCATTAATGACACTAGTTCTAAGAACGTTCCATAATGCATTTCTATTAACTGAATCGAAGGCCTTAAGTGGCTTCTAAAAACAAAAGATAGATAGCCTGAAGGTCTGGGGTGGGGGATGGAGGTACGAAATGGCATGAAGGAAATTGAGGGCTGCTCTTGTGTTGGTAGGGCCAGTGCGTCATTGCGTCCCAACAGCGTCCTTTGGGTGTTTCTTTTTTCCCCCATGAATGAGTTGAAGTGTCTCTTTCAAGCAACTTTTACACGTCACACGACACATTCCACGCACGCACATGAAAACAATCGAGTGACGAGAAACACCCGCACCGAACGCAAGCACGGCACACAGAAGTCGTAACCCGCACACACACGCTCAAAGTCGCACACACACGCACACACGCACACGCACAACACACACACCCACACGCATCAAATTGGGGTCTATTATACACAAAGACCCTATTGTCTTGTTTCCACGACTCCCCGTTGTCCTCCATCCATTTGCCCAATTTTACTTGCAAATCGCCATTCCTTCTCTCTACACACTCTTGACTTTCTGGGTGCCTCAGGCGGCCGTGAATGATTATCAATCCTTTCCACGTCGTGGTGAGCTCATGGATGATCGCTGCAGTAAATTATTTGCTATTATCGGCTTGAAGGATTCTAGGAGTCGCCGAACATACAAAATATAGTTGTCAGGTGTTCAGCGACTTCAGCTGCCCTTTTTGAGGTCAAACCTGACGCCCAGCTATACTTTGAGAAATGATCTCTCACATGCATGATCCACCGAAACTCTCCATCTGGTCGACTGGACATATCAATTAAATCAACTTGAACTCGGGTGAGAAATCCAAGGCTGATGATGGGCTTTCCAGCTGGTGAGCGGCTTGACTGGACGACGGACTCCACAGGTCGCGCAGGTTTTCAGAAACAATTTGACCATGAACATCTTCACCCAGGAATAGTTACGAGAAACTTCATCCCAGGTCTTGTTCCGTCCTGAGTGACAAACTCGATCGTGGCATCTACAACACACAAAATAGCGGGAGATGGGCCTAAGCCGATAGCGATATAATTCTTATATCATTTAAACGATGACTAAAGGAAAGATAATGGTAATGATGACGATGATCGTGACAATGATGACGCAGGTGACAACAACAACCCTCCTCCTTTCCCCCCACCCATATCCCCATCCTCCGTACAGTTTCGCTCTTCTTCATCAAAATATCGATCTTCACGGGCAACAATTTGTGGACATCTGTATCTGAATCTGCATTATTATAGTAATTTACAGTTGACAGGACCAAAAAGCATAAATGATATGACCGTGTCGTGGCATAATCATATAAAATTATATGGGTGTAAAAACATGAATAGGCTTTTTGTGAGTAAGAGAGAGAGAGTATGTGTGTGTGCGCACGCCATTTTGCGTGTGCGCGTGTCACGTGCGTGCGTGCGTTCTTGTGTAAACTGGACAGACACCACCTTTGTAAGACGTCGAACATGTCCTTCTTTCTGAACTACAGGGTGGCCGGGCCTATTGCAATGTAGCGTCTTCTTGGCACCGATTTTCACCAGTCTAAAATTGGTAATGCACCAATATTTGAATCTTGCACCATCGGTGCATTTCCCCCCCTTTGATGACTCACAATTTTCTAAGATCTTGTTGTATGTCTCTCTCGTAATCCATATTTTGTTTTGTTTTTGTTTCTTTAGCTCCCCCGCATATTTTTCCAAAACATCATAGAATTGTTTTTTTTCTCCATTATTCTCCTTCTTGCACGACACACCCAAGGCATACAACTGAATCTTCTTACAATTCGAAAAACACAGAGAGTTCAGATTATTTTGAAGTGATCACAATGCACTAACAACACAAATACATTAGGAACTCGTGCAACAAACAGTACCTAATTATCAGTTATGGATTTGTGCCTTATATGTCGAATATCCCACATCAAATACAGCTAAGAATGAGTAGTTTTATTGGTAAATTACTCCACGAAATATGAATAGTGTATCAATTATATCAGATTTTAGCGATACCTTTCCATTACAAGTTCATTACAGGTGTTCCATAACATTTCGTGAAGGCGTATGAGTGTTAAATTTCATAACAAAAAGAACAGGACATGAAAACCGTGCAAGTTTGTTTATCTCACACACAATTAATGTCACTAATTTGACGCGATTCGGTCAAGCCGTTCGGGAGATATCCTTGGAACAGACAAAAAAACAAAACCCACGAAAAACCCCTCCGGGACAAACCAGCCCATCGCAAAGTCCCGGATTCACCTTCGGTGACGTGCACTAATTATGTGTGGGAAGTGTGTGCTGATGTGTGAGTGCGTTGTGTATGAATACATATGTGAGTGGGTGCCATGTTGTTATAACTGATTCAAACATTTTGTATTCACCCTTGCCAAGAGGGCTATTGCTAAAGCGCCCCAACAAACATTGTTCACATTGTTCATTGCCAGAAACACTGTTCTCTCTTCTCTCTCGTCTGCCTCTGTCTGTCTGCATGCCTGTCTCAGTCTGTATATCTGTCTAATCCTTGGAATCGAGCGAGGATAAACAGACCACATGATAAGAAGAGCAGAAATTCTGATGTGGAAACAATGCTGACGATTTATTGTTTATTACTAAGTATAGAGTTCCTTCGAGAGATGAGCTTGCGAATCCGATTTTTTTGAGAGAGGCGGAGAGTGAGGAGATGGGAGACGTCCGAGAGAGGAAGACGTGAAGAGAGAGAGAGATGAGAACGCAAGAGTGATAAGGGAGGAGAGGATCCACGTAGATGACGAGGGAGATGAGGAGCATTGGAACGAATTGGGAGCGAGTTGAAGTGGATGAGAGTTTAGCCGAGCAGGACCTGAGGGTGACAGGACGTGGAGATGAGGGATTCCTGGGAGACACTTAGAGAAAGACCGACGGGAGAGGAGGGAGTGAGACGGCTCGAGAGAAGGAGAGCGAGTATGACACGAGACGAGTCGAACTTCGAGGATGGAAGGGAAAGCTCTTGGACGAGAGGTGATGGACTACGGAGCGAGAGACGAACTGACAAGACGATGCGAAAGAGAGAGACGAGTGGAGAGAAAGAGAGAATGGATAGCGAGGGAGAGAGGGAGAGAGAGAGTGAGAAGAGAGGAGAGGGGGGAGAGGGAGAGAGAGAGGGGGGGGTAGAGAGAAGAGAGAGAGAGAGAGAGAGAGAGAAGATGAGAGCAGAGAGAGAGAGTGAGAAGAGAGAGAGAGAGAGATAAGAGAGGAGAGAGAGAAGAGAGAGAGGAGAGAAAGAGAGAGGAGAGACCGGAGAGAGCAGAGACGACTAGACAAGGCAACTGCAAAAACACCTGTATGTCACAGTTATCTTGCATGGGATTGACGGACTCCCATGTAGCCCGTTTCGGGCGACTGGGTGGTAGTTGGGGGGGGGGGGGTGGATGTTGAGGTGTAATAATTACCAGTCCTCAATAAAGAGTTTCACTTTCTTCTGCGAACTTGTGGTAATCAATTGAGGTTTTATTCTGTGATTTACTCTGCAAGAAGACGGTATTTTCTTGGACAATATGCCTTCCAACAAGACCACTACGAATATGGTTAGTGTCTCAGTGTTTCTATATCTGTGTCTGTGTAAAAACAAAAAAGATTTACAGGATGCAATACTATTTTTGCACAGCGTTGTTGGTCTTTTTAAAAGTGATTTAAACATGCTAATTTATTAATTTACGTTTTAAAAGAGCGTACACTTTACAGTGACCCATTGATTTACATATTTCCCATGTAGTTCTGTGCCTTGATTCATTTACCCCTTTTTTCGCTTATTTAAAAAAATTCTGACATTGTTATTGTTCATTATTTTGTTTTTGTTAATGAATTATTAAGGAAATGTATTTTTTGGACTCGGTCGAAGCATACTTAGCGAGTTCAAACAAACTTTTCCAACTGAACTTGAAATAAAGTAGACCTAATCTGCTATCACCATCCTTTGTGAAATAACTGGTTGATGTTTTCAAAAGCAGCCTAAGCCTCGAACATTCTAAATTGTCGAGTTATGGACGCAAGTTTCGTTTTTCTCCGGACGTTTCTTTATTTAAAGGGTGAATGGTGTTTTAGACGTTTTTAATAATAAACTGATGTTTCTAAAAGCAGACCTAAACCTCGAAAATTCTAAATGATCGAATCCGCTTAGTCGTCCTCCTGTCTGAAACAGACACATAATGGGACATTAGTAGCTATAAAGATGGTGGGAACGATACTGGAGGAAATGGCCGGAGTCGGGCCAAAATTACAGGAAAGTCCCAAGTTTTACACACTAAAAGATATACTTTTTTCATAGATATTGTCGAGTTATGGAACGCGCGCTTTGTTTTTTTCAGACTTTTTTTTTTATATTAAAAAGAATGGGTGGGTGTTAGGGGTGTTTCTAAAATTCAATGATGTGGCGGTACGAGGTGCGGTACCATAGCCGATGAGGTTTATAGGCGTGGGACCTGCTGCACTTATCTATTTTGTTAAAAACTCGGGACGTTACTGGTATTGAACTGCCTCTGGGCATTTCAGCCAGTATTGTTCCCACATCTTTGTTTCTACAAATGCCCCATATGTGTCTGTTCCAGACCGAGAGGACGCAAAACATCATTTTTCATTCATCAGGGGTTTCTAAAAATAGCCTAAGCCTCGTAAATTCTAAATTATCGAGTTATGGACGTAAAAAATCATTTTCATCATCAGGGGTTTCTAAAAATAGCCTAAGCCTCATAAATTCTAAGTTATCGAGTTATGGACGCAATTTCGTTTTTTTCCGGACATTTTTGGTTTTTGCTTAAAACGAATGGTTTGGTATATTTTTATGCACAAATCTTCTAAACAAAGTTCTGCCACTAATATGAAATGCGTTCACAGAAATGTTAGTTTTCAGCTGTTTCGTACCTGTCTTAATTAAAGTACTAGGATTGTTGTTGAATTTCGTCTTCTTCTTTTACACCAATAAGTTTAGGGTTTTTTTAAACTGCCAAGTCTGAAATTTGTACAGGAGAGAGAGAGAGAGAGAGAGAGAGAGGAGAACGACGAGAGAGAGAGAGAGATAGAAGAGGAGAGAGAGAGAGAGAGAGCAGTTCGAAAGTGTACAGGGAGAGAGAGAGAGGAGAGAGAGATGGAGAGAGATGGAGAGACAGAGAGAAAGAGAGAGAGAGGAGAGAGAGAGAGAGAGCGTGGTATGTTTTGGACTGTTTTGGGGGGTGAGGTCATCATGGTTTAGCGGGTTTTCTTTTTTGTAGTGCAGTAAAAACAAATTGGAGCGTTTGTTTGTTGTGAGAACTCCTTTAGATAATCTGCATAAATTTTTTTTTAATAAGAAAAAAGGGCCTGATGCGAATATTTCGTGCAAAACGATTGGTCAGCGCAGGGCAGCATGCCAAAAAACGCGACTCTCTGAATATTCCCATTTGCGCGACCCCTACGAAAAAACCGAATGTCACTGACAGAAAGGAGACAGTGTTGTCTGTATATAAGTCCATTACTGTCGCTCTTTTCAGGCATTTGTAGTTCGCGCATTTCGTATCGCGATTTTCGACCAAAGTCGCGCTTTTCGAATGATCTGAAGCGCAGGGCGGCCATAGAAAAAGACGGCACAGCCTTCTCTTTGGGTGAGAAGAATTGACTTCCATCACCTCCGCCAGGAGGCATTGCCGATTTGACGGTTTGATTTTGAAAACCAGGCATAAGTGAGTGTTGCATCTCTGTAAAAGGTGGCGCTTCTCAAGGGGCGACGCTCAGGTGCCCACTTGTCTCTGTATATTTCATCTGTTTTATTATCTTTATCCGTTCCTGAACTTTAGTTGAATGCAGATGAATTATAAGTTGTAACGATGGAGACGGTGTCATTTTGCAAGATTCTAATCATCGTCATAGTGTATTCGGACATGTGTTTTGACTGGGATTGGAACGCCTGGAGAAGATATGGCGGGCAGCAGGGAGGTAGATCTAGTACAGGTGTTGCTTTGCGCTACGATCGTGATTTCTAATTCGTCTTCAAAACTGCCCTGACATCTCGACCATTTCTGGACAAATATTCCCTGCTGAATGAATTGGTGAAAGTGAGAGTGAGAGTACGGCTCGAAAGAGAAAGAAGAAAGAGGGGACAGAGAGGAGGAGTGAGAAGAAGACTGAGAAGAAACAGATCTAAACTGCCCTAACCATCCCATGATTCTATCAAACGTCAGATCTATCACAACCCGAACTGGGAAAGAACTGATAAACTTAGACGCAATCCAGGGTCAAATTGTCAAATTTTTAAGTGAATATAGAAAACTCATGTTACTCTGTTTACGGAAACTTGCGTGACTGAGAAAGTTCTGATGAGACATGTTGCAAATTGGGGTTTTGGTGTGCCGTACA
>JAGGCT020004036.1:2613235-2638427 GCA_017654935.2 Phymorhynchus buccinoides
GGGAATCTGCACAAACAAACAATAACAGATAACACAATGGCCGACCATATCGACAGGAACACTGCGAGTCCTGTCAGCCACTGGAATAACTTGGGAATCTGCACAAACAAACAATAACAGATAACACAATGGCCGACCATATCGACAGGAACACTGCGAGTCCTGTCAGCCACTGGAACAACTTGGGAATCTGCACAAACAAACAATAACAGATAACACAATGGCCGACCATATCGACAGGAACACTCGCCGATGTCCTGTGCAGCCACTGGAACATCCACTCTGGTAATCTGCACAAACAAACAATAACAGATAACACTACTAAGAATGGAACATGTACACTACCAATATCGACAGGAACACTGACTCGAGTCCCCACCTGTCGGCCACTATATACAGACTGGGGGAGAATCCTGCACAAGACATAACATATACAGATAACACAATGGCCGACTCCATATTAGCGACGAGGAACGGAGCTTGCGCCTAGGGCTACGATAGTAACTGCTCAACGTTTTCACCTTCTGGGACAAATACTCCACCAACGGGAAGGTTTACGGCCTGTATTTCCATACATGTTAGTGGCTTGGAACCCCTTCAATCTGGCACGGCCTTCGTATCCATGGCGACGATTAGTGGAGACGACAAAGGGGTGAAGGAGGAACGTTGTCTGCTGGGGAGACAATAGTTTGGCTACCGTGTGGTGACGCACCCCCCACTCGTGTCAAAAGCTTATACTGAAGTCCCCAGCACAGCAATCTGTCCCTGTACTGCTTTGCCGGTGCTCGTGATCGTAGATCGTCAAAGATTGGTCCCCCACCCCCCACCCCCCTTTTTAGAAAAAAAAGCGCTCACTCATTGGTCTAGGGAGTGCGGTCCGACCAAGCCTGGACATAAATCTGGCTCGTAGATTCATACATAGGCAACTGCACTACACGATCATTTAAATGCATTTAAAGGCCAGGTGTAGACAGTAATTTGTAGCTGTGATGTGTCGGTGTTTGTAGTGCGGTTTCTGTGTGTCTGTTCATATTGTCGTGTCATTTTTTTTAGGATCATTTTTGTGTGAAGTTGTGTTTGGTTTATGTGTGTTTGGTTGTAATTGTGGTCATGTCACTACGACGGCTAAAATCAGGATGCAGTAGTGGCTTGCCGACACATATGGATGGCATCGCACGAGTTTCGCCGCTACCTTCTAATACGAAGATAGAATTGTGTGCGTACTATTACTCCGATTCCGCGCAAGTTTGCGTGTGTCATAGAAGAAATAAGCTAGAGACGACAAGAAGGTCAGAGACAGCTAGATGATGATAGAGAGCGTCTGCATTTGTAGTATATGTACAACAGGGCGCGCTTGAATTAAGTGCATATGAATAACTCCGGTGTCACTTTTTACGAAATAGGTCGACAGGTTGGCTACAAGGCTGTACAGATGATGAACCAACCAAAAAAAAACTTCCGCAGCACTAAAAAAAAAAGCATTTCTGCGGGTTGAACATTCATGTAATTATAATTCAGCGGTTGTGTTGGCGCTCTCCTCCTTCACGCATACACAGAATAACGGAAGGACAGTATTTCTATTATTGTGAACCATTATTGGTACGTCTACATTCACTCCCTTTCTTGGGAGATAGGCGTAACCCGATCGGGACCCTAACCCCTAACCTACCTATAACGCGGCACCGCCAAGGAAGAAGACCCTACGCACCCATCAAGTATGTAGCTGCAGTACATATAACGCGCGATATTGTGCAACTGTTGTTGTGTATCGTATACGACGTGTTTATTGCACGTCAATATGAACTACGGATGTGGCAAATGCGGTAGTGTAGTGAAGGGTTGAGCCTACTAGGTGTGTGTCGCGTAGTCGTCACGGGCTGTACGTATGCTGCAGCTGACAGTCGGACTAGTGCTGTATCTATCAGTACATAGCGCTTAAAGGAATGCTTCGGTACAACGCATAACAGTCATTTATTACATCCTCAGATGGGATAGGAATGCCGTACCCAGCTCGCACAAGATGTGTCAACAGGAGTGATGACACACAACATGACCAATTAACCGATGATATGGTTAGGGGTTAGCGCAGTGTGCACGACTCATCTTGACTCGAATTTACTCCTACCGCGATCACGCTGTGTTCGTTGATCTCTCGATCTCATTACTCATTGATGTCGCTACCAATGTGCCCCCGTCCCCTCCCCCCACTCCCCCCTCCCCTGCCCCTCTCCCCCTTTGGCTCATCAAGGAGGTACAAGCGCTCTGAACCTAATGCACAAGGGACACGGGCTATGCAACGAGTATCATATGTATAATGGGGACTTGCAAGATCATACCGATAATTCTCCAGCATATGTCTAGAGTCCACACCTCGTCCTCCCCTAATACTCATCACAAAGGCTCCCAAAATGTGGAGCACACCGTGGGAACAATCGAATGGGGACGAATTCATAGACCCGCTACAGGCTGCAGAAGCCTTCCAGCGGAAAGGAACCTGTAAGAACCGATAAACCAATAACAACAGAACTATCAAAAAGATGATAGTGGTAGAAAGGAGAAGAAGAACTTCAACCTGCGAGTATCTGTCACTAGTGTCAGATCATCACAGCCATGCGTTTTCTTTATAAAAACAACAACAAAACAAGAAACCCCCAACACAAAGAAGCATGCTTACTGCCATTGTGAACAAAAACAATTATCTTGCTCGCAAAGCCTTTCTCGTGTTCTCAGACTCAGAATGTTCGGTAAAATCAGGCTCTCCTTTCCATTTTCCAGCTTGCTCAGAAATGAAAGCGGAAATGCATGCGGCTGACACGTACAGCAGAAGATTTCATAGGATCGGAAAAATGGCGAGATAAATCGATTATTCTTTTATTCATATAAACTCTTTTTGGGTGTTAAAAGAGAGACAAAGAGTTTAGATCAATATTGAGATATTTGTTTGCTATTTCAATGATACAATGTGCTTCAAAATCTAATCTTATGCAGAAAAGTGTCCTTCCCATTTAACTTTTTTTATATTTTAAGATCAATGGTCCTTGTGAAGAGAATATGCTACCTCTATAAGATAAGTAGTTACACTAGTCCGGAAGTAGCGTTTCAGCGTAGCCAATCAGAATCGTTTGTTTGTCCGCCATTGTGAATACATTACGAAACTAAGTGCATGGCTTTGTACATCGATTTCTCTGGCAAATATGTAGATTCACACACCCTTCCTGTTCTATTTCTTGGTTCTTTCCGTGGTAGGGATAGGGTTAGGGTTAGTAAGTAATCAATGCACGAGAGATAAGTAACTGTTCTAATGCGCATAGGTAAATATTTCATCCCCCACGACTACTTATTTATCGTGACATCCTGTCTCCTAATAATTGATGTGCACTTATGTATAAAGTATCTTCGACCGTTTTGTGAACCTACCGAAATAAATAACAAAAATAATAAAACCATACACAGACACACAAAGTCATAAGTCATATGTCATAAGTTTCTTTATTGTCCATTGGCATTGTATCAAACGCACTATTATGGAAACTTGTCTTCCACCTGTGTAAAATAATGAAATCATTAAATAAAAGTATGAAACATAAATTTACATTAACTAAAATATTTAACTCTCACACCCACACCCAATCATGAATCTCCTTCATCTGCCCTCCGCTATAGACCTCTGCTCACACAATCATCGCGCATGCATTCATCCCCCCGCTCCCAATCACTTCATCCGCTAAACATCTCTCTTCAGACCGTAACCCGTTAGATCTTGCTCAGCTTTTCATCAGTTGCAACCGCATCAATCCACCACTCACTTCCGCTCACCTACGCGCTAGCTTCATCCCCTTTTTAAACCCCTTTCTTTTCTTTTTCCTTCCCGTTCGCTATTTCCTCCTTCAAGTTTTTCCTACCCCTCCGAAATGTCCCCCCTTTTTTTGTAGGTAGGCTTTTTCCCGCTCCGCTCCGTCTTTCTTCATCCTATTGTCTGTGTGGCTCTGACTAGTAAGATGGACATTTCCTAGAGCCTTAAGTGTTGTTATTTGATAAAAAAAATAAAAAATTTAAAGTCTGGGTTTCTGTGTGACCTAGTAGTGCTGTCATCTGGTCTGTGATAGCACTGACACATTCATACTGTGTGAAGTTGGTGTGTGTGTGTGAGAGAGAGAGGTGTGTGTGTGTGTCCGCGTGTCGTGCATGTGTATGTGTGTATGTGTACGTAGCGTGTGGCATGCATATATGCGATGTGTGTGTGTGACACACAGCGCACGCCCCCCACCGAGCCACACCACATCCCGCGCGCGCGCCCTGCCGCGCACGCATGCACGCACGCACACATCGCACACACATGCACGCTACTGGCATGCACCGCACACGCGCACATTCACCGCGACACACACACACACTTTTCCCACACACACACACACACACAACCCCACGTGCACTTTTTCATTTTTCCACAAACACACACAAGACACTCCACTGTCGGCGTACAGTGTAGGGAAAGTCACGTCCGGTAAAAAGCGCACTGGGCGGTGTAAGAATTCCCCTCACACCCCACACAGATTTCACACCTATACATGTGGGGTAGTAGACGGGGTTATTAATAGACAGCGGCATGGGCCTGGTTGAAGAAGCTCCACGGGACCCACCCCAATTATATCTCATAACATAAAGAAAATTTCAGTCAAATTTCCCATGAGACGAATGCTAGCACGTTACACAACGCTCGTCTCATGGGCTAAAAATGAGACTGAAATTTGCTTTATTTCATGAGATAATTGGGGTGGGCTTCTTACCCGCCCATGCGCTTTTTGCCCCGTCTTCCCCTACATCAGTGAAAATGACATATATAAGCACAGCAAACTTACTTATGTGCAGCAAACGCAAGCAAAAGAAGAAAAAAGCACAGGAAACATAAGCAAAAGAAAAAAAAGCAAAGCGGCAAGCATAAGCAAAAAAAAGGCCACAAAAAACTTTTTAAATACAATGTATATGTATTATTAGAGCAAATTGTGAGACCATTATAAAGTGAAGTAAATGAAAAAAAATATTTTGGTGTGGTCATCTCTGTTTAAATTTTAGCTGATTTTGTAACGCTTGTACTTTCTATTTAAAATATTTCCCTCTTCCCACTTTTTCTAAGTCACAATATCCCTAATTAGCACGCATAACATTCTGTAAATATAAGCTAACTGGACGTACAGAAACTGCAGAGGTGAGAATCCGTTATGCAAAACACATGAACACACACTTTTCATTTAAACAATAAAGAAAAAAGAAAAAAATAGCACACACATTTCCCCCTCATTTATTTCGTAGATGAATAACAACAGTTCTTTCTAGGGTTTTTTCAGTCTTTCTTTTCCTACTGTAGACTGCAGTCCTGCTCAGATAAAGCTTGCACCTAATATATACTAACAAATCTTGCTAAAAGACGCACATTCCTGAGGACAAGAGACCCAAATCCTTAGTAAATTGAAAATACCAGTATGACTGAATTAGTCTACAAAAACTGTCACAGGCTGTGTGCCATACTGAATTTATAGGAAACAAAAGAGAAAAGACGCATTGAGAGGGCCGCGAACGGAGGCCGTGGTCGTCTTACTTGACCTGTACCTGAGCACTTAAACCTATATCGTTTTTCCTATATTTAACGTAAGTTTTAATCTATTTAAACAATTAAAAACATGCATTCAATAATAGTAGAATATAAAGGCAAGACGGAAAACCCAATGAACCCAGACTGTGAGGGGGTGAGGGGTGTTAATCTGCATCTTTAGCCCAACTCTCTGGGAACACTGATCTTGTAATGAGCCAAGACGCAGTTGGGTGCTATACACCAAGACAAACATAAAACCTCATATATTTACGTATCCGTAAGGGTCTCTGTCCGATTGGACGCTAATCTCACCTTCTGCTGTATAGCTCCAGGTCAGGTGCGAACATCTGCAGCCCTTTCTGCAGCCCTTAGCTGCAAGAGCGAGAAGAGGACACAACGAGCAGTTCAGCAGGATCCCCTGCCGCACCCAGCAGCGCAGCTCCTCCTCCTTCCCCCGCGCAATCAGAGAATGGAACGCCCTGCTTCCAGAAACTGTTTTCGGGGCTGCCTTTCTGAAGCTGTTAGGCAGAGCACTAAAAGTCCTCCATTACCTCAAAGGGTATAGGCTTGTATTCTGGTTGGGGCCGGCATTCATGGGCTGGGTTCACCGCTGAATGGTTCCTCGGATCAATTACCTTTTTTTTTTTCTTCTTTTTTTTTCTTTTTTTTTCTCTCTCTTCGACCTCTGATTACGCCGTCTTTTCAGTTGTAATAATGGTCAGAACTGACTCTGACAACTGGATATTACCTAGAGTTGGAAGAAGAAGAATAAGAAGAAGAAGAAGAAGAAGAAGAAGAAGTAGTAGAAGAAGAAGAAGAAGAAAGAAGAATAAGAAGAAGAAGAAGAAAAGAGCAAATCATATGTTGGGAATACTTAAAAGAACATTCATTCGTTTAGATAAGGAAACATTTTTGTTATTATACAAATCATTGGTACGTTCACATTTAGGATATGGTAATATCATCTGGTATACCCGTATCTAAAACGTCAGTCAGCTTCTATTGAAAGGGTACAGAGGAGAGCAACCAAGATGGTTAAAAGTTGTAAAGATTTCAATTACCAAGATAGATTAAAATTTTTAAACCTTCATTCATTAAAAGGAAGACGTGTTAGGGGAGACCTTATAGTAGTTATGCAGATATGTACAAAATTTTTAACAACTTAGACAACATTAGCATTGATTCTCTTTTTACACTATCCATTTATAACAGCACTAGAAATCAAGAGGGGGAATTACATATACAGCGTTGTAATACTAACAGGTGTAAACATTGTTTTAGTAATCGAGTTTCTAACCTCTAGAATTTACTAACAGTAACACCGAACCTAAAAAGAGCACTGTGACGAGGTAATGGGTTTAAAAGGCTAAGTCCCTAGGTAAGACTTTAGAAAATTTTGCCTTTAGCCCACTTCTCTAGGGTATGGGAGATGAGCAACTTTCCCGGCCCCTTTTCATCTAATTAATTTATATTTTGTGCCCGGGTTCTGGCTCGTATGATTGTAAGAAATACAAGTGGTTGATTTGCTTTTAATGGTAGACAGAGAGAAGTAGGGTTTTACATTAAATTACAAGACTCCCACTCTCATCATTCTGACCAAAGGGTTCAGAATTATTTGACACTTGTATTTTATTTACTCCCAAAATCTGCATAAGATTATGCAACAATAATAATAAAGCAGCTCAATGGCGCCAAAACAAAATATGGATAAAACACAATGAAATCCGAAAGGATTTATAAGACTTTTGTCTTTCTATAAGGTTCGCCCCATGCCGGAAGGGTTACTAAATTATCTTCGGTGTCCGTAGGAAAGTTCAAATGATTGGCGCAGTCAGTTAGACTTAGCTGTTTGAAGTTCTGGGCCTGCTCGTCAGGTGAGAGTAGCTCCCAGTCGTTCCGATTACGGCTTCGCGGGATGGCACGGGTCAGGCGTGGTCTCCTCGCGGATTCTGTGTGCGGGTCGTCTGGCCGGCGTAAGACGGATCCAAGTCTTCTGCCGTGCTGGTGGAGTCCTAGGATGATCCTTTCCGCGGGCCAACGATAGCCCTCTGCATGATAATCACAGGTAGAAGGGGATGTAAGTATTCCTATGGCTTAGAGACAAGGGGCTATCAGCGGCAGGACCGAATTAAGTGCCAATCCAACCGGCTGATAGGCCTTCCCCTTGTACAATAGACAATAAAAATGTAGTAATAAATAAACGAATTTCAGTATAAACAATGAGCTGATCAGTCTAAAACATAAAGGTGATCAAGCACAACACATCTCCATCAACACCTGCGAACAGGAATAGGTATCATAAAGTGAAGAAGCGGACCAAGTCCACTAAAAATAGTCAAATATAACGCTTAGTAGGCATAAAACTCCGTTACTGACCAAAAGATGTTCAAGTCCAAAACACATCACACACACAGAAGAATCACAGTGTGACCATAAATAGAATTAGAATGTTTACCACATACTTAGTTAGCATTCAACATAGTATCTATCCTCACTCTTAATATCATAGGAACATTAGCGATCTAGCATGCAAAAACTAGCAAAGTCAAACAAACAACCAGCTCTCAATCACCTCCAGTCATCAATTCAAGACATACTAATATGATAACCAATGGAGCTATTCTAGGACTGCGGCAGAGGTGTTGCCCCATCGTAAGTCAGTTTCAGCGTCTTGTTGGACAACTTGAAGATAGGTGGAGATTTAGCGTCAATTAGACCGATATGTCCTTATGGACGTTCTAGCTGAAGGCCTGCCAGTAGTCTTCTCGACTATGGACCTCGAATGATGATGATGATGGGGGCCGTGAATGATCGAAAATCAGCGAAGATTCGTGACCGTGGACACATACGTAACGTCTTCGCGATGACACGGAACACATTGGCACCTCTGAATCGCGGATAACGCGGGTACGTCGTATTCGCGTTTTGGAACAATCTCGGACGGGATGCCGAGTCTGCGAACTGTTGTGATGCATGAGGTTAAGCATCGCTTACGGAATTTTGAGTGCCATAGATGCATAGAGCATAAGCTGATGAAGACTTGTCGCCCTGCCGTTGCACGCTGTCGGCGTCAAATGATAGACCTCCTGCTAGTAGATGGTTAACTTCTTCCATCCTAAGCCAGCCCGTACGTCAGGACCACAAGGGCCCGACACCTGCTCCATACAGGAGGAGTCGAATGATCGTTGCCGGCGGGAGCTGGTAGACACGCAGCCAAGTAGAGCCCTCTCTGCAAGGCCGGTGTGAATACTCACAGTAAGACACGGCGGGTAGCTGCCCCAAGGTTCTCCCCGGCCCCCCGATAAAGTTCCACTGGCGCCATACGCCCATACTGCCAGAGCACGGACTTTACCAAGTTGACCCTGCCCGATCGATCCATCCCGCAGGAAGTCGTTCAATACCATGAGGAGGGAGCGAGATCCGAGCAGCTCGCGCCCTTTCGCCTGGCACTGCCACACAGACAGACTCGATGCAACTGCCACCATTGCATCGCTCGATAATCGCCGATAGCGAGAGAGAGAGACCTACTCGCTACTGACTAACCGGATACTTTTGGAATGCGGAATGTAGACAACTTATTTTTAAGCATGGCTGAGACTTTGCCCGTCCAATATGACGCGTATTGGTCCCTTATGGACGCTTCTGCCCATGAAGCGCCCTGGTAGTCTCTCGATCTGGTATGATGATGAATGATGGGGCCATCCGCTTGAATGATGCAAAAGTCTGAGTTCACGTGTACGTGTGCAAATAAGTCGTCTTCGATGACACTGCAGTAACACATTGCGCACCCATGCCCGAATCGCCGGATAACGCCTGGATCTAGCTGGTTGCCTCTCGGCGAACATCCTCGCAGTCACAGGAAAGCGATCCGTGAGTTTCTTTACTGAACTGCCTTGACATGATGTCTGACTGTCGCATCGTATGAAGTTTTGCGTGACAATAGATGCGAGACCATACTGATGAAGCCTTGTCGCCTGACCAGTTGGCTGTTGGCGCTCAAAGATAGCCTCTATGCTGTAGGCATGCGATATTACATTCCTCCTAGCGCCGGTCCGTCAGGACCACAGGGCGACCCAACGCTCCATACCGCCGGGAGTCGATGTCGTTCCCGCGGCGGGCTGCTCAGGGGACACTGCCAGGCCAAGTCGAGCCCCTCTCTGCACAGGCCGGATAGCATGAATACCCCAGCTAGCAGGCGGAAGCTGCCCAAGTTCTACCCGCCGTTAAACGATACCACCTGGGCATCCGAGCATAACTGAAGAGCCGATCCAAGTTGCTGCCCGTCACGATCCATCCCGTCACAGCAAGTCGTCTCAACTCCCATGGATAGAGTGCGAGTGCAGATCCTGTCCGTCGCCCTTCTCGCTGGCTAGCACACAGCAAGACTTCGATGCAAGCTAGACAACACCATTAGCCCTAGGGTCATCGCCGTAGCGACGAGAGATGAGAGACCCTACTCACATACTGGAACTCCCGGTTGCGGAATGATGACAACTTTTTCCACTACCTCGCCCAATTATAATAGCTTCACTTAATGTTCAAACAAGAAAGTCACTGCTATAGGCCGTTATAGCAGTCGACGTCACAATGATGCTGCTTCTAATGATAACCGAACAATCACGCGCCTATTACATCTTATCACGTGGCCGCGAATCAATTTGAAATCCTTACAATCTGTGCTACGCGAAAGGAAGGGTTTGCAAAGGCTGGCCGCTCAGTGCGTGTCAACTACTATTCTTGATGATGGGTAGATAGATCTTAGCTTCAAAGAGATAATTGCTTATTCGGCGCGTATCTTTAGAATGGTGCGCAGTGCAATGTAACGCTGGCGAGTCAAAAAGTAACAAGGAGGACGACCTAACGCACCGGACATGTGAGAAAAAGAAAAGGTACGACGAAGGGGGGGGAAGAGTGCGGAGGGAGAAGTGGTGGGGCGGGGGGATCGCGTTTGCTGTAGATAAGAAATAAAGAAAAGCGGCGGTGTCACGCGAAGGGACACTTACGTATCACAAGCAACCAACACGTAAGTAAAAAAAAACATTTTTTTTATCTAAAATATCCTTGAAAAGATCGAACATTTTAGTCAACATGTAATTATTTCTTATTGAACATGACATGCATTGAAACTGACAATGTCATATATTGAAGAAAGGATGCTAGCAAACAAGCCAGTTGTCTAATGAAGGGACGTTTGATAAGCGGCGACGGTATTAGGCTTGAGCCGAGTCCCACAACAGTTAAATACTAGTACAGTTATACTATTACGTCGTCATACAACTAATAACCGTCCCGATACATTATATTATAGCTATACTATACTAAATAATTATGACGGTGGATACCTTCAACTCAATTATCACTATACTAATACGCTAATAGCTATACTGATAACTACTACGTGTATAACCACTTATGACAAACTATACTTATACAGTAGAGTAGATACTAGGGGTACATACTACTACTTATACGAAGATAGAAAGATAGGGGTTCATAGAACCAAAATCGAAACAGCTTCTGTGCATATAGGTCAGCAAATGAAAGTGAGTGGCAAACTAAGGAGGCACGCAGAATTACTGACAAGACACGGAAACGTGGGCCGCACGCAAGAAGACAGATCACGAAATATAGGCTTGAATCAATAATGTCCACTCGGTGACCAGTGCCACATGTCGGATTTATGCAATGATCGCCGTCTCAATACAAAACGTCCCAAGGAATCGTATGGTCCACCAAATACACCTAAGATCGCCGCTGTTCTGTGTCAGCATAATTGCGTAGCTAGAATGATTGCTTGTAATTTAAGATATAATTCATTGGGACGATTGCTTTACAATTACGAATATTTGCGGAAGCCGGCGGAGATGAGAAACTTCTACGAAAATAAATCCCTAACCAAAGAACAGGCCCAGTTTAATACTATAATTAATTCTCTTCCTGCATCGCGTGGGTGCCCGCCAGACCTTACTATTTATAGGTAACTTTAGTGTTGACCATGGTCCCTATCCGAGTACTGAAAGAATGTCGCCATCTGCAACTGGCAGAAGACTGCGCTTGCATTCTTCCTGAGATCAGTCAACACCAGACCCTGACATCACGATCAAAGTGATCGAGGTGGTCTCGTCACCTGCAAGAAGAAGCCGCACAGCGGAGACAGAGACGAGATACGACGGTAGAGAGCAGAGTGTTTATCGATATCAGATCAGTATCCATATATATAGGCTTTTCTTAACGCTATTACCTTTACCGTATCATGCCTTTGATACACAGGACACGATAGGCGGGGGGTCTTCCACGACCCCCTAACTCAGCAAATGAGCGAAGTACCTATGTGTTATAATCCCTGTTCCGATGATGGCAGGGGGTCTCCCGCCCCTACCCTACTGCCAGTAGCTCTTTAACCAATGACTAGCCATCGACGAGAATTGCCATCCCTGTCCCTGCAGACAAGGCCATTAACTGTTTGCCATCCGTCGTTGGGCACCGCAACGTCAAAACAAGATACTTTCTATTCATATAAAAAAATCACACATGAATACGAGTCGAACCACATTTCATATCTGAAAGATGCATATTATGCATTATTGACATAGCAATGCATGATAATTTTCATTCTGAAAGCTTACACAAATTGTCACACCCACAAAACCATGAATCTAAGAAGCAAAAAATCCGTCAATGGCGCTGCAGAGCACATCCGCGTCGCAGTCAATTACATGCCCACACGCTACCACGTGGAAATGAAGCAAAAAAAATTGCGCGCGTCACTTCGAAAAATCCATTCAAAAAAGCACTATTGCGTGCCTGACTTTCCCTTCCAGCCCTGTAAAGACCAAAAACCGGATCATGTGCCAGTGATCTAGAACAGTGTGAAGAACTAACTAAAGGTACTATTGCATCATGGGGATAGGGGATGAAAGTCGAAACTACTTAGACTGGCAAGACTTCAGCATGCGTCGCAAGTCGGATGTTAAACAGTAACCAGACATCTCCCCAAAAATCGTTGCCAGGTTTAGGCGCTCTGCAAGTGGGGAAGGCGTTAAGCTAGCGGGTCATATTAAGTACATTGATCATTTATACACATTAATGGAAAATGCCAACACACTTTAAAGCCATTTACGATTTTTGAGACAAAGTCATGAATATTTCATGAGATTGCATTAAAATAGCTTTATCTGCTTACTTTCTGAGATATAGCATTTTATGCTCATTTTTTTTCTGCTGTCAAAGCGGGTCGTGGCAACCCAGAAGTCCCCCGGATAAAGGTAAATAGCTTTAAAGCCCGCTATTTACTCTTTTCTAGTCCCTATAAGGAAACGCAATATAAACTTTTGTTTTTTGTTTTTGTTATTAATTTTTGTATACATATTTTTGACAACAGCACAGCTAAACATACCGTTTTGGCCACCCGCCAAACTGAATTCTAAAGCATAACTAATTAAATTACTGAATGCTTATGTTAGCTATTTCAGCAATAATATTCCAAAATAATTTATATAATTTCAGCTCTTTAAAAACTATTGAGATGTTCCTCGCGAACGTTGCCAGTATCCTGGTAATGAGAATTCCAATTGCTTAATCTAACTTGTTTGCCAAAAAGTAGCATTAAATAATTAGATAATGAACTAATGATTTTTGTCTTAAGTTTTAAGGACGGTGTACTCTAGTGTGGAGTTACTAAGAGGAAAAAAGTGTGTTTTGTAGATTCCTCAGTATCAAATATACCATGTGTAACTTTTTCAAGAATCTTAAAAAGATCTTTCAATCATATACTCCCCGGCATGCTTCTATCACTCTTAGAGCCTAGGAGATAAGAAGTTCTTAAGTCTTTCCTCAAGATCGCCTCATTACTCCATGTGGATCATTATGTTTAGTGAATCGCCTTTGGACATTTCTCAGATAGACATTAATAGGTTCTTTTCTAAATAATGATGGAGAACCCATCATTCTACTATTAGGTAACTCACACAATGATTTTTCTGAACAAGAGCCCACGCATAATTATCTTTAGTTCTGTGCTGAAATGAATGACCATGAAATCTATCACAGAGATTTAATTTGCCTTAGTTAAATAGTATTTCAGTGATGTGCCTGATCAAAATTTAACGTATTATACCACATAAGTCATAACTCCATGGTCTTTTTCCACTTCAAGAAGCTTATAATTCACAAACCATCAATTAGCTATAACAAAAGTAGGATTATTTTTACCAAATATTGGATAACATCTTATATCACTTTGTCCATTAAATTTAATATTTAGCCATTCTATTATGATCCAATTAAATAAATTTGTCTATAGACTCTTGAGTCTAGTCTTTGGTTCATCGCTGAGGATTCCACGCCCAATAAGCCTTTTGTACACTGCCAAAGAGTTTTTATAATACAGGTAGATGACTCACTAATACAGGCATGTCTTTTATGAAATAAACCTATCTTCCTCACTTACATATTTCCTCACTCCACTATTTGGTATGAGTAGGATCCGCACATCATTGTCGCCAGTGGGATGGATCGACACAAAGTCAAACACAAAACATAACATAAGCATTCACCAACTCGCAGACGTCATAGCATAAACAGTAAACTGTGTGTGTCCGGGGCAGGATTTTAAAACTCATTAAAGCTCGTTCCGGCCATATATGCTCCGGAATTAACTAGATAGCTGTCAATTTGATGCAACTTTGCTTCAAGCGGAAGTTAAAACTGAGTGCCGCTAACCATACGCATTGGTACTTCTTTCAACCCGCCTTTGCTCCCTACTGTCTAGACACAATTTTAGCTCTACTGCCTTTTTTAGTGACACGTTTGTTGGTGATCCGCACCGGCTTAACAATCGGCTGTAGTATTTATGAAGTCCGTACTATGAAAAAAGGCTATACTGGGCCTGCATCTACTACATATCGTAACTACTTCCCTAAAATGTCTTAGACCACACAAACTGAAGTAAAAAACCCGTCATCCCTTTCATTTACATTTCTCCTTTTCAGTTTAAAATGTATTCTTTTGTTTACAACAAGTGTAGCTATGGCTGAGAGTGTGTGATTAGCTGAGTTTTATTTAATAATTCAAAATCGTTTTGCTGATGCCGAAGAGTTAACATCCCAGTATGGGAAGAAGAAGATGATCAGCTGCAAGAGTGATTGTAATCATGATCTTCATTTGATTGTATCGTAGTTGAAGAATCCAACCATGGATATAAATGCCAATGGCTGCTGAGGGGGGGGGGGGGGGCGGGGGTTGCGGGGATGCGGGGCGGGACGTTGGGGGGGGACGGGGATGGACGAGAGCCACTTTCGCCCCTTCCAAAAAGGTGTGAGCCGGCCATAGAGTAGTAGAAGACTTTATTTCAGATTCACAGATATTCAATATCAAGCCGAATGAACAATCATGCGCTAGACGTAGGCCTCACCGGCGCGGATAAAACCCGACCAGCCACAGCTTCTGCCCCTCACAAATACAATTGATTCAATTGCGTTCAATGTAAAATAAACATTGAAATGTTTGAATGAAAATCAATGAATTGTACATGTCATATCCACTGTGTCTATTCATGGTGTCAATATAGTGCATGACATTGTGTATGTGTGTGTTTTGCTCACTGCTATGTACCTGTGCTTGTCACTCGCAGTCAGTCTGTGTGTGTGTGATGTCAGCCGAAATCAATTAGTACGTTGTTTTTTAGCCCCAAACCTCAAACCACACCTGATATAATCCCCCGTCATTGAAGACTCATTCTCTATCTCCTACTTCTTTAGGGCTCTTATCCAAAGGCTTGTGGTGCGTCGTGTTTGCTATCTCTCTGTTCATTTTTGTTTGAATGGTATGAATGTTTAAGTGTGTATTACACTCTGAATTTGATTTCTATCAATGATTTATGCGCTGCTTAATCAAATACGTATGTTGTTGTTTGCAATACAAGTGTGTGGTGTGTGAAATTGACAAAATCATGCAGTTTCCTTCTCCAGGTAATATATCACACATCTTCCATGGGTATTGTACAAACAAGTCATTTACCGAGACCAGTGATGATTTGAGCGTTAGTTATAGGAACTAATGTACGGTAAGTAAATGTTTGTATTAAAAACATTACAGAAGTGCAATATATGCGTTTTTTTTCTTTTTTGATATGCATTGTATAGGCCAAGTGCCCAAATACTATTTTGAACAAAAGTAACAACGGCCTAGCTTCTGCAAAATCTCAGCTTAATTATTATAAGCGTGTAGAGTGGCCACATGTCGTACGGCGTTCGCCTTCATGTCAAGATAAACCCGAGTTCATAACCTGCGTACAGCAGGATTTTATTCCTCTAATCGCACATAAGGCCCTTAACGGTCCTAGAACGTGGAGTACTTTCGATCAGGAGACGATAAACGCATATAACGAAAAGACGGTCGCCGAGTCAGCCCATGCACATATAAGCCATCGATTAAACCCCAGAACAGTGGCAAGAAAAAGTTGTCATTTGGTAAAATTTACCACCCCCCCCCCCCACCCCCCTCCCTTATCCCCCCCCTGTGACAAAAATCGCATTGACCATCCCAAAGAAAACAATTCGAGGTGTGCGCGCCTAATGCGCTGCGACCGCTGCCCTCTCAGGTGACCGGAGCAACCCGAATTTCACAGACGCCTACATGCTGACATAAAGTACCAGTAACAATAAATACCCCTAATCATATAAATAGATAAAGTACATGCGCCCGAATTTATAGTTAGCCGCGCTACTTTACTCAACTAATGCAGCTCACCCCCCCCATGTGACGCACATTTCACATGATTGATAACAAGAACATTAAGGCAAAACAAATAACTGTAATCAGTTAGCCCTTAGTAAAATAAAGCAACGATGCCTTACGAAAGCATGCAACGTTCTACGTAGTTCCTTACACACATGCACACACAACACACATCACACACATCACACACACCACACACGAAAACACACACACACACACACACACACATACATAATCAATGCAGCTGTGCTAATCATTAAGTGAAATCACGCGCGTGTAGTGTAGCTGCTCGCCGTGCCTCATGCGGTCATCTTTATCATGCACAGTGCTAGTGGTGGAATTGTGCCCAGCGAAAGTGGTCAGTCGTGCAGCGCGCAGTTAATATGAAGTCGATAGAGAGACAGAAGCGAAGCTGTTATCAAGTGCTTCATAGACACGATAGATATATAGCTTGTAGTCTACACAACCATGACCCGACCCCTCATGTTGTGTGACGCTGAGTATTCACAGTCGTATGTATTGTGACATGTTTAGAGTATGCTGCGTAAGTATTCTCATCCCTCAGTTCATTAACGAGCTCGTTATGCCACAATGCTGTATATCAGTTATGTGTATGACTTGCAGGTTTACTTAAGCCCAAAGCAAGTGATATTCTAATACACTTTTTCTCACATGCATAAATTATACACGAAGCACTAATAGAGGTTAACTAATACGCAAAATGATACTAGCTGAAGTTATGTGATTTATATCCCACACGCTTTGGCAGCACCTTCATTTGTCCTAATCTTGAAGATCGGGTCATATATAACTTATATGCAATGTATGTAATGGTATATAAAAACATTAATGTTTTGCCTGCTACGTTACAGCCGTGTATTGTGACGTCGATATGGTTAGCTGTGTCTATGGGCACACCGCTCAGTTATAATTATATACTGCTAGTTACTATATGCTCTTGTAGTGAATAATAGGGGTTATCATGGCTGCCGTATATGACTTCCGTTCACTTTATTAATCTTGATCGTTAATGAAGTGCATCAGGTGTATATAGTTTGCTCTATGTTATATGAGCTTGCTATATCAGTGCACGTATCTTGTAGTTACCTATTGCTCGTGTATATATGCGAGTCGTTTCATGCGATCGTTATCTGCACTGTCGTTTATATGGAGTGATCGTGAGGTGTTATATCGCTGTGTTATATGGAGTGTATCATGGTGGTATAGGAGTGTATCATGGTGGTATATGCTGTGTTATATGGAGTGTACGATTGGTGTTATATGCTGGTTATAGGGAGTGTTTCCTTGGTGTATTAATGCTGGGTTATATGGAGTGTATCATGGTGGTATATGCATGTGTTATATGGAGTGTAATCATGTGTATTATGAGTGCTGTTATTGGAGGTATCATGGTGTTATGTGCCGCTGTGTTTATGCTCTATATTACGCTGAACGCGCCGCTGTTTGGACAGGTCCAATGCATCGGTGCGATGTGTTGGTCCTCGTTTATTATGACTGTGTTTATATGGAGTTAATCATGTGTTATGTAATTTAGGTTGTGTATATATATGCTCATATTACAGCTTGACCGCCACAATGTTATGTTTGTGACATGCTTCCAATGCGTGGTGACAGTGTTGCTGTGTCTGGCCCTCAGTTTATTATGCTGATGTTATAGGAGTGTTCATGGTGTATAATTTATCTGGTGTGTCTATATATATGCTCTATATTACAGACCTGAAAGCCACACTGCTGTTATTGTGACATGAGGTTCCAAGCTATGGTGACAGTATTGCCTGTGTTCTGGCCCTCAAGTTTATTATGCGTTTATATGTGCGTGTATCCTGGTGTTATAGGGTGTTATTGCTCTCTGTTCAGGACCGCCCCACTTGTTGTGTGACGTTTGTTCAATGCAGTGGTGGCTGTGTGTTGGCCCGTGCAGAGTGAGCCTATCACAGACTCGAGCTAATGGCCGCTGTTAGGTATTGTGTGTTAGGTGGTTATTGCTTCTAATAGTACATAGAATAAGCAACACACTGTTTGTGACATTGCGCTTTCATCATGGGGTGACAGTGTTGCTGTGTCTGGCTCCCAGACTCACCTCATGCACGTTACATGTGGCTGTGTATCTAGGTGTGTATATGGTGTGTATCTCTGATGCTGTATTAATCCAGAACTGAACGCCCCACTGTTTTTAGTGTGTATATATGTGTGTCCACACGCACGCATCGATGACCGTAGTTGCTTGTTTCTGACAGCGTCTCATGTCACGAGCAAGAGTGCAGACCTTACGTCTGCACCTATCCCTTCGGGTCAAATGGAGCCTAGATGGCTGTGCAGAGCTGTGAGATTTACCCTTGGTTTGTGGGATTTACGGCGCACTTTAGTATTTAGGGGGGATAGGAGTTTGTAACGGGGAAAATCAGCTATATACAGTTTAAATCGCTTCACTCAAAAATTGAAGGGACTCAAGAATTTTATTTGGAGGATGAGATAGCCATATATTTTGAATAAAAACGACTTTTTAGCGTCATGGCCAATACTTTTGAAGTTAGAAAAGACTTTTGTAGTGATGGACCACTATTTTGAGTTAGAAAGACTTGTTAGCGTGGGCACACTATTTGTTGATTAGAAAGACTGTTAGCGGCTATGGCATATGGTGAGCTTAGAAAGACCTTGTGTTAGCCCTGAGGATGACTAGACTGGGACCAGGACCCATTGTAATGTATTGTGTATATCATCCCACAGCAGTAAAAAGGCAGTCATTCTGTTATAAAAGAAAATCAACACATTTGCTCAAAGTGACTCTGTTCTGTACGTTTTGTTAATTTTTTCCCCCTTTACTAATCAAGCAATTTTATGTTTATTATGCCCCCCCCAATGAAATGTATGAAAGATGAAATAATACAGCCTAGAAACTGAAGGAAATAACTTGATTCATTATAAGTAATCGGTTCCGAAATCAGAACGTGGAATACACTCTTAATCTTACACACATGCGTGTGTCTACGACACTCCCATCTGACACATTGCATTGAGGCCGCGTGTGTCGCAAAACGTTAGCAAAGTTTCACCTGTCGCAGTTTTTAAAAAGTTGAATTACACAGAGATACACACTATAGTCATTTCGTCCTATGTTTTCTTTAGGATGATTTACAAACCAGACGCCGTAATTAAAACACAGAACAAAACTGAGTTTAATTGTTAGCACTAGTGGCTAGAGTGGCACAGAGGCAAAGCGTTCGCTTCGTGGTCAAGTAAACCCGAGTGTCGAAACATGGGTACAGGGGATTTTTCCTCTCACTTTGCCACTAGGCCTTTGTGGTCCTGAACATGGGAGTCTTTAGGATGAGTACGATTTAATAAACCGAGGTCGGTGTGCCCATGCACTTAGCACAGTTAAAACCAAGTGGCCACGAAAAATTTGTCAATTTGGTCAAAATTTACCCCCCTTCCTTCCTCATCAGTCACACAAAAATCGCATTAAAAAAAAATGTTACCAGAAAATGAACTTAGGTGTTTTTTTTAATTCATCCAACAAAACAAAACAAATTGACACAAGCGATTTGGGGCCTTTTGAACTTAGTCTGTTGTTCTATTCTGTTACAAAGGCAATGTTATAATTTTACAAGGCTAATCAGACTCAACTGTTCTGTTATCATGTTAACTGTCTGTTCGTTATCCTCTCTTAAGTTGCCCCCCTTAATCTCCGACGGGGCTCTGCCCCTGTACCCTGCCGGAGGCCATGGGTCTGGGACCCCTGCCTTTCATTTGTTTATATTTGAGATTTTCAGCCATGCTAATGTAGTTGTAGTAATGACATCAGACGCTGCCGCTGTCTGTGATCTTCGTTGCCATGATCACCTTCAACAACCGTGTCTGAAGTACGTGGGGTGGCTTTCTACTACGTGGGTACGACGCTCACCACTGTCTTCAGCGTGGTACGTTGATCCAACCGTCGCTTAACATGACAAAGTTCACACAGAAATCACTTCAAAGCTTGGAATATGGTGGATTATGTAAACCTCAAAGCTTATTTCATGAACTATTTTTTCTGTTAAAAAAAAATGGACGTCACATGTAGGGAAATAGGTTTTCGCTGTCACATTTGTGATGTTGTTGCGTGTGCATGGATGAAACCACCCCTCAGGAACAAAGCAGGGAATCCTGATTTTCTTTGTGTTCTCAGGAAAATCCCGAAATGAACCACAGTTTAGAATACTTAATGACGAGCAATTCCACGAAACGAGAAAAAAAGTGTTTTTTACTGTTGAAAAAAAGAGATAAAAGCTGTATACATCCAAATGCTCTGATTGTTACCAATAAATGAGTCAAAAACCAAACAACCATTCAGCTTCATGGGGCACCCCTTAACCTTAACCCCTACAGAGGACTTGACACCACAAGGCGGGCATAGCTGGAAACCGGGTCTTCCCGCTTTTACGTTTCCCAGGTTTCACACTTGGTGTGTGCCCTTGGAATAACTGATAACTGTAAAGAAAAGGGTTCAGGTCACCTCGTGAAGCTCTGCCGTGTTGTGTATGTCCCTTGTGAATACTATAATGTAAAGAAAATGGGTCAGGTCAACTTTCTTGAAGGCTCATTTGTGCCGTGTTTGGGTGTGTCCCTGGAATAAACTATAACTGTAAAGAAACGGGTCAGGTCACCTCTTGAAGGCGTCTGCAGGTATGACTGGTCATCTCCGGTGTGGTCCATTGGAATAACTATAACTGTAAAGAAAAGGGTCAGGTCACCTTCTTGAAGCCTGCCGTGTTTGATGTGTGTTCCCTTGGAATAACTATAAACTGTAAAGGAAAAAAGGGTCAGGTCACCTTGAAGGCTCTGCCGTGTTTGTGTGTATGCCCTTGGAATAACTATAAACGGTAAAGAAAAGGGTCAGGTCACCTTCTTGAAGGCTCTGCCGTGTTTGTGTGTGTTCCTTGGAATAACTATAACTGTAAAGAAAAAGGTCAGGTCACCTTGAAGGCTCTGCCGTGTTTGTGTGTGTCCCTTGGAATAACTATAACTGTAAAGAAAAGGGTCAGGTCACCTTCTTGAAGGCTCTGCCGTGTTTGTGTGTGTCCCTTGGAATAACTATAACTGTAAAGAAAAAGGTCAGGTCACCTTGAAGGCTCTGCCGTGTCTGTGTGTGTCCCTTGGAATAACTATAACTGTAAAGAAAAGGGTCAGGTCACCTTCTTGAAGGCTCTGCCGTGTCTGTGTGTGTCCCTTGGAATAACTATAACTGTAAAGAAAAAGGTCAGGTCACCTTGAAGGCTCTGCCGTGTTTGTGTGTGTCCCTTGGAATAACTATAACTGTAAAGAAAAGGGTCAGGTCACATTCTTGAAGGCTCTGCCGTGTTTGTGTGTGTCCCTTGGAATAACTATAACTGTAAAGAAAAGGGTCAGGTCACATTCTTGAAGGCTCTGCCGTGTTTGTGTGTGTCCCTTGGAATAACTATAACTGTAAAGAAAAGGGTCAGGTCACCTTCTTGAAGGCTCTGCCGTGTCTGTGTGTGTCCCTTGGAATAACTATAACTGTAAAGAAAAGGGTCAGGTCACCTTCTTGAAGGCTCTGCCGTGTCTGTGTATGTCCCTTGGAATAACTATAACTGTAAAGAAAAGGGTCAGGTCACATTCTTGAAGGCTCTGCCGTGTCTGTGTGTGTCCCTTGGAATAACTATAACTGTAAAGAAAAGGGTCAGGTCACCTTGAAGGCTCTGCCGTGTCTGTGTGTGTTCTGTTGTTTAGCTACTGCTAGACTAGATGAAGATGTCTGCATGGCTGTTGTGTTCACATATTTCCCATACACGCTGCTGAGTCAGATTCTGAGCGCTTCACTGCTGTGTTTGCCTATGTCTGTGTGTGTTCACTACTACGACAAGGAAGGAAGGTGTCAGAGTGGTTAAGACGTTCGCCTCCTATGTCTGTGTGTGTTCACTACAACTACAAGCAAGGAAGGTGGCAGAGTGGTTAAGACGTTCACCTGCCGATGTCTGTGTGTGTTCACTACTACGACAAGGAAGGAAGGTGTCAGAGTGGTTAAGACGTTCGCCTGCCTATGTTTGTGTGTGTTCACTAATACGACAAGGAAGGAAGGTTGGCAGAGTGGTTAAGACGTTCGCCTGCCTATTGTTTGTGTGTGTTCAAGACTACGACAAAGAAGGAAGGTGGTAGAGTGGTTAAGACGTCCGCCTGCCGATTTCAGTGCATGATTGCAGGCCGTGAGTGACCCCGGGTTGGAATCCCGGCCACATCCTTTCTTTCTAGTTTGACTGGAAAATCAAACTGAACGTCGAGCCCTTCAGATGGGGACTTAAAGCAAGTCTGACCAGTGCGCTTTACGCACGTAAAAATCCCATGGCAGGTAAAAGTCGGTAAGAACATGGAGAAAAATCCCGCTGCCTGGTATGAACCAAAATGATAGCTAGGTTTCCCAAGTATGTGCCACCTCACCCTGCCCCCCCCTTCTCAACCGGCACCCGACTCCCACACAAAAAAAAAGGGTAGGCACTGGGATTGCAGCAACGTGCTCTCCGGGTGGGAGCAGCCCCGAATTATCACGGAGATAAGTTTATGTGACTAGAATATATACCAAATACCAAATTATGAGTGATGCTACTGATATAAAGCAGCATAGTTGGTTTCCTACATTATTTCACCTGTCTTCCCAGATGTTCACCCACCTGCTGCTGGGCCACGGCACCTCGCTGAAAGCCCTGCTGTGTTTAGCTATAACTTGTGTGTCCTCAGCATTACAAATGATAGAGAACAGTACAACTTCACTGCAGCCATGACGCGTATAGGTGTACTTTTGTGGTGTTCAGAAAAAAAAATGTGTAGGCGCTGCACTTGCGGCGACGCAATCTCCGGGGGAGAGCAGCCTGAATTTCACCGAGATACGTTCAGTGACTAGAATATAATTGAGGCAATGTCAAAAGGTGCCATGCCCCACCACTACCTCACAAAACTGTCCATAACTTAATTTCATGATACTAATGATCTCAGTGATTAGTCTGTCTGTATTGTAGAAACATTAAAAATGTTTATTAAAAAGTAAAAGCTATTGAAGACATCAAATTAAAAAAACTATTAGCGAAAATACCGGCACTAGATGGCAGAAATCGGCGTGCATTTTGACTGTGGTGAACAGCGCACCACTTGGAGGGCTTGTGGTTCCAAATAGATGCAAATAGCAAACCCATTTGCAGTGTATTATGTTTCTGTAATCTTTGCAACTATTAATAATGTCAAAATAAAATGTTCATGTGTATCTTTACGGTTAATATGACCCTCAAAAGTCGGATGTTACTTGATACAAATTGTCGTCACAATGAGAGCTAGCAAGATATGTTTACCTTGGACTACAAAAATATGGAACAAGTCTAAAATGAAGGTTATAGATCCATTGAGAAGTTGCTCGTTTAACACCTATTAGTACAATAGTTTTTTTTGTGGTTAATAGTTAGCAAAATTACATCCATTTACGGATGTCTCACGACGTCACAAGAAACACTTATGAGCTTTCAATGCTTATTACAATTAAAAAATTCATGTCAACACGAACGGAACCCCAGTTTCTGTAAACCTTCGACGCAGTGTGCAATGCTCAAAGCTTTTCCACTCTTTTCCAACATCGAAAGATGCGAAGAGAAGGCTCTCATAAATTTTTGTTGTCCGGAGGAATTTATGTCACAAGTAACATAATCTGCTCGCAAGTAACACACAAACCATAGTTCATTTTTATATCAATTCGATTGAAGCAATAATTGGATGGAAATCATTGACCAGCTTGGCACAAAAATTCTTTATTTTGATCTACTCTTCTGCTAGTGGGTCCAAAATTATGTTGTATGTGGGAAGAGAGCCCGGTGACGGGAGATCTTGTGGTGTCACATGTCACAAGTAACTCATGAGTGCTACGATTTTAAGTTGAAATTAGGCACATTACAAGTTTAACTTCACAACACTTTGGCTGTTTCATTAATACTGAAGCAATATTTCTTGAAAAAGTACTTTTCCTTTTCTTAGTTGGTTTATGAGACTTAATGACTTCAATCCACATGTTACGCTACCGTGACAAAACTTCAATTGTCGTCAACATGGATTTGTGTAGCAAGTAACATAAATATGTTACTACTCTTTATTTATGTGGCTGAATTTTTATCATTACTTACAATATTACACATGGAATGTTTTTTGAAGAAATAAACATTTGTTTGCGTTTCTGAGATTTTCTTTTATGGTAGGCAATTGTGAGCGGGTGAGGCAACGCGTATGTGTAGGTGATGATACAAAAATTACGCATAACACATGTGGACATAAAGGTCAAAAAACAATGTATATACAGATTATTCTAGCAATGTGACTTTATTTATTTCTGCTTATGGAGGGGAGATGATCTTTGCTTTACTCTATCACACGGCATAGTACTATGTTGTCACGTGTCACAGTAACCATGCCTCCTGAAAGCAATTTAAATTGTGATAATAAATCAGAATTAAGCTAATTTATCCATAAATGCACACAAAGTCATTTATTGGAAGTTGAAAAGAAACAGAAAAGGTCAAAAGAATGGCTGACAATGACCATTTTATTTGTCACTTGCTTGGAAAGCACCTTGTGACATTGCCTTCATTATACAAATACAAAAAAAAAAAATACAAAAAAAAAATACACCTGCTGCTAGAATCTAGACTAATGGACTCCAGCTGTATGGCCGAAATGCCAGCAATGACGTTTTTCTACTGAAATATAAGGGACTTTGTTAAACGCACCAATCATCCTTTTAAGTGTCATTGTTAATCTCACCCCAAACTTGAGATTTTAATGGGTAAAATCTCACGCACGGTTTGATATTCTAGG
>JAGGCT020004036.1:2638927-2663927 GCA_017654935.2 Phymorhynchus buccinoides
TGACAAACAGATTTATGGCAGAAACTGTTTGAACCATTGCCGCATTCTGGGGAAGATGACACAGGGCTAACTCCACAATATGTCACGACCCACTTCCAGTGTCCTGGTAACGGTTACTGACATGCCTGTCTTTGTCCTCTGCAACGGACATGTTCGACTTGTCGGTTATGGACGAGGCCCGCTGTGAGAAGTCACTTGTTCCAGGGTTCTACCGGTGTCGGGGTGCCATGTCTGTCTGCATCCAACCACGTGTGTGATGGGTTTCCCGCACTGTAAGCAGCAGGGATGATGACGGTTCTGTTGGTCACGTGTGTCCCTCCACGAGACTGCACGTGCCAGGTCTGTCTTCCGTTTGCCGGAAGAGAATTCACGCGACGGCTTTCTGAAGTGCGCTATCTGGATGTAGACAGTGGGCTGAAGCCATATCATCTGTGGAACAATACCATGTTGATAATTTCTGGTAGCGTTGTGTGCTGCCTCACTAACTTGTTCTTTTCCTCAGTCGCCCAACTTGGTCATTTAGACTCAGTTAACACACCATTCCTTACGACTACAGATATGCTTGAGCCATGAGAAGAATCTGGAGGTGTTGGCTGGCTGGCAATCCACTGGCTGAACTGTTGACGATTAACAGATCCTCAGAACACAGACTCAACTTAGCCATTCTGTGCTGCACGTGCTCTCCTCCACTGACCCGCTCAACCTGTCACAGAGTGGCCCTGCAGCGGGTGACTGGCAGTTTGCCCACACCACAGCTACAGACACTGGACGTGACAGGCTGTGACCTGCACCACCTCCCCCGTCACTGCTCACCCCCTCTCCCTGTTACGCTCTGTGCATTCAGAAACCCCAGCTGTGGCTGTGCTCAGAACCTGCTGCAGGCTTCAACCTTGAACACTGCCACTCCCCTTCCTTCTGCTCTCCCCTTTACATTCTGTGGGATCAAGCCGCTCTACGTGCTGTGGACTGTCCTCCTGGCCACTGTAGCCTTGCTGGGCAACGGAAGTCCACCTATTCTCTCTGTGTGGAGATCAGCAGACAGGAGGGAGCGAGCTGGTGTTCTTTGTGTGTCAAGCTGTCCGTGTCCAGCCTGGTGATGGGGGTGTTATCTGCTGGCAGTTGTGTGTGGACTGACCAGGTACCGGGGACAGTATATGTGTGGAAGACAGGGGGTGGAGGTACAGTGCACCTGGTGTTTCCCTGTTGCCGCTTTCTCTACCTGTTCTCGATAAAGGTGTCTGCTTGATCCTGTTGTGTCTGACAGGACGTCACTGTGTTCACCTGGCAAGGCAACCACGTCAGGTGTGGGCCACGAGACAGGTGATCACACTCCGCGCCTGTGTTGGGGGATGCGGTCTCCTCTGTCCACATGCTCCACGTTTTCCCTGACTCTCCATCATCCAAAACTGGGACTGTGTGTCCCTCTGCCTTGACCGCCCCCATGTGTGACGATGACCACGCGTTACACGCTGTGATCACAGTGAACATCGCTGCTGATGGGCTGGTCCATGGCAGGTAAGCTGTACATCCAAATTCATTATTCCAGTCCAACCCATCGTGTTCTGGTCAGCTCTCAAAGATCTCACCAGCTGGACTCTGCTCACGCGCACCATCCCCATCTCAGTGCACCGAGGCCTGTGGCTGTTCTGGTGGGACGTTCTGGTCTGCTGATGCCCAGATTAGAACTACGGCCTGCGGAAACCGCTCTGCTGTGGCAGCCTTTGCCCTGCCATTCGCCATGACCATCACTCCAGTGCACTGTACTATGGATTTTCAACGTGGCGTTAGAGAAACGCCGACACACCAAGACTACAGCAGTACTGCCAACGTCTGGGGACATGTTGCCAAAAGCTGCAGCAGCAGAGTGAAAAGTGTAGAAACTTATTGCCTTCAAAAATAGCCAACGGGTTGTCAGATATTTTAGCAATAGTAGCCAGAGATAAGTTGGCAAAAGAAATGTGTATCCGTTTTGGACTGAAAAGAAATATTGATATTTTATTGTACACATCTACGTTTATGTATATAGACAGGTAACAAGAAAAATGCCTTCGCCATGTTGCGCCACGCTCCCTCAGAGAGAGAGAGGAGAGAGAGAGAGTGAGAGAGAGGAGAGAGAGAGAGAGAGGGGAGAGAGAGAGAGAAGAGATGATGAGAGAACGAGAGAGGAGGAGAGAGAGAGAGAGAGAGATGACGAGAGAGAAAGAGAGAGAGACGAGAGAAGAGAGAGAGAGAGACAGAGAGAGAGGAGCAGAGAGAGGACAGACATACAGAGAGAGAGACAGACATAGTGAGAGTGAGACAACACAGATAGACAGACAGCCGAGGACAGACACAGAGAGCGAGAGAGAGAGAGAGAGAGCGAGAGAGAGAGGAGAGAGAGAGAGAGAGAGAGGACAGACAGAGAGACAGAGAGAGATAGAGACACACAGACTGTAACTTGTGTTGCAGCTGGTTGTTTGGGTGGACGTTTACCCATGTGGAAATGTATCTAGTCACATGTTTCATGGCTGCTCTGTCTGTCGGTTTGTTGTCTGTCTGTATGTCTGTCTGTCTCTCTCTCTCTCTCTCTCTCTCTCTCTCTCTCTCTCTCTCTCTCTCTCTACCCTCTCTCTCTCTCTCTTCTCTCTGTATGTCTGTTGTCTCTTTGACTATTATACCATCTGTCTGCCAAACTCTTGCGCTTCGTTTCTCTGTGTATGTGTGTGTGTGTGTTTGTGAGGTGTGTGTGTGTGGTGTGTGTTGTGTGTGTGGTACTGTGTGTGTGAGTGTGCGGCCGCGGGGTGCGTGTGCGTGTACGTGTGCGTGTATGGCGTGTGGTGTGCGTGCGGTATGGTGCGTGTGTGTGCGGTGTGTGCGTGCATGCGTTCGTGCGTTTGTGTGTGTTGTGATGTGTGGGTGTGTGGTGTGAGTGCCGCGCCTGTGTGCAGGATGAGCTTGCGAACGCCGATGTGCGTGAGTAAGTGTGAACACGTGTCATATGTGCGTTACTTCCATCGCATTGCATGAGCTGAAGTGTTTGGGTGGACGTTTACCAGTTGGAAATGTATATAGCACATGTTCCATTGGCTGTCTCTGTGCTGTCTGTCTGTTTGTCTGTCTGTCTCTCTCTCCCTCTCTCTCTCTCTCTCTCTCTCTCTCTATCCCTCACTCTCTCTCTTTCTCTTCTCTCTCTCTCTGTCTGTCTGTCTGTCGTCTCTTTGACTATATATCCATCTGTCTGCAAACTCTTTCTCTTCGTTTCTCTGTGGATGGGTTGTGTTTGGGTGTGTTGTGTGTGTGTGTGTGTGTGTATGTGTGTGGTGTGTGTGTGTGTGTGTGTGTGGTGTGTGCGTCGTGCGTGCGTGCGCGTGCGGTATGTGCGTGTGTGTGCGTTTGTGTGCGTGCATGCGTGCATGCGTGCGTGGCTTCGTGCGTGTGTGTTGTGTGTGTGTATGTGTGTGCCTGTGTGTGTGTGTGTGTGGTGTGATGTGAACGCGCGTGCGTGCGGATGAGCTTGCGAAATATTTGGAAGATTTTGTTTTTTTTTAAAAGGCAGTGAGCATGGGCCAATTAAACTCAGAAAGGATGGTAGATTATAGAAAGCAAAGGGCACAAAGGCAGAGTCAAAAACAATAGCATTCCGCCAATATTGCTGTGTACATTTTCTGAGCACGCTATAAGCTCTGCTTGTTCGTTCGTTGCTTCAGTCTGCTGTGTTTTATGATATGCGAATGTAACCAACCGAATGCGAATCGTGTAAACCAGTAGCAGATTAGAGGAAGTACAAGCACAGAACTTCCAGAAGGTGGGGGAAGTATTTTGCGAAAGCACCCCCTGGTATCCCACGGATTAATAAAATCCCCACATTTACAAAATCTTCCTGACTGAAAATCATCTGCCAATCAAGAAAAAAATGTGGAAAGTAAGAAAAATGGAGGATGTGCCATTACACGTGGAATCCCATCGTAATCCCATCACGCTTATTTCTCTCTATAGTGATGGGGTTTTGTACGGAAATTGCGGGACTTACAATGTAATGTCACACCGGACCTTGTTCGTAAAGGGCAGCCACCACACATACGAATGTAGGGGATGCGATGCGATTTGACGATGTGAGTCATGATTCACGTGAAAACTCATGCATTGGGTCTACTGAGCATAGTAAGCGGAAAATCAGCAGAAATTAGTTAGCCTGGAAGTATTTCACGTGAATTCGTGACTTAACATCTCAAAGTCGCATCGCATCCCCATACTATACGTATGTGTGTGGGCTGGGCTCAAGGGATATGCGTAACATAAATGATTCTTGAAATGTTAAGGAAATGGAAGACCATTTTGAGAACAACCTTTCTTTTTTTTCTGTTCTTTATCTTTTATTTTCCGTTTTTTATTATCTTATTTTTAAAAATTATTTAACTAGATCCATTTATTATTGGACGTACGGTTGGCTTGTTCTTGCTTGCTTTTGTGGGTGTAAATATTTTATTGAAATATTTTGAAATGTGGAAGCAAAAACAGGATTTTGTAAAACAAATATGTAGAATCTGTCTAGCTTACGAGTATTTGTTTTAGCTGAAAACAACGACAACAATAGCAACAACGATAGCCAGTCACTCACTCACCCAAAGAAAAACAACAACAACAACAACAATTATCTACGACAACAACTGAAACAACACCAGCTTCATTAACATATATACCAGCAAAAACAACATCAACAACATCAACACTCATTCACCAATATCATGCATACAAATTCACACACACTACCCAAATTCACAAAATCATTAATGTATCTCTGCATCAGGGGGAAGGTAATCCAGTATGAACGACAGTGGCAATGGCGTTGTGGTCACTGATTTTTTATTGGGATTATCTGCCCCTTAATACGAGATACCTGCCGTCAGCATTAGAGAAAAAACGATGATCGACTGGTGATAGTCGGCAAGGTCAAACACAAGAGCTTAATACATTTATACCACATAAACACAACAAAACACTAAACCACAAAAGAAGTGTGTGCGCATTAAAAAACAAACATGCACTGACGCACATATACATGCACACAAGTAGACACTGCTATTGACACACACACACCACACACACACACACACCACACACACCACACACACACACACTACACACACAACACACACACACACACACACACACACGCACGCGCACACGCACACGCACGCACGCACACAAACACACACACACACACACACACACACAACACAGACACACACACACAACACAACACACACACACCCACACACACTAAAACACTATTTCTTGTAGAAACAATTATTAAATTTCAGGAGTTTTGTCCCTAAGTAGTTCGCACTCTGAACCAAGATCTATGCTAAGACCAAATAAATTAGGGAATTATATATTAGGCTTAAGCTTAGAGATTATTTGCGTCAATCTGACAGTCGTGTGTGTGTCTTGTATATGTGTTTATGTGAGTGTGTGAGCGTGCGTGTAAGTAGTGTGCGTGCGTACGTGCGTTCGTGCGCTGTGTGTATGTCTGTTCCGTATGGCTCTAGGCCTGTTGTGTGTGTGTGTGTACGTGTGTGCTGGTGTGTTGTGTTGTGTTGTGTGTGTGTGTGTGTGTGGTGTGGTGAGAGAGAGAGTAGAGAGAGAGAGAGAGAGAGAGAGAGAGAGAGAGGAGAGAGAGAGAGAGAGAGAAGAGAGAGAGAAAGAGGGAGAGAGAAAGAAAATCAAACAAAACAAATGAAATGTTGGGAACAGGAAGGGACCCAAACTATGTGAAAGCTTGGGGTAACTTGGAGAGGGTGGGGGTTTGGGGTAGGGTGGGGGTGAACAAATGAATGCGATAATAGGAATGGTGGGAAAGAGGGCAGTTCGCTTGTATCGACCCTAACTTGTATCGTTTTTTGTTATGTTCAATTTTTTTGCGAAGCATGATTTCTCATTCAATTTTCCTGAGTTTTGTTTCCATTTTTTAATGCATGAAAATGTGTTTCCTTGCTTGTATTGTTTCTTGTACGAGACCACACTGTAATTTCACTAAAACGTGATAATAAAGTTTGTTTTGACTGTTGACTTTGACACCCACACACAACACAAATACACACCCAACACACACACACACACACACACACACACCACACACACCACCAACACAGAAACAATCCACACGCACGTACGCACTCGGCAAAGCACACATAAAGGCTCGGCTTCACGTCAACTAAAATCGTACAACTCCCATACATTAAAGAGCAGCCTCGTTTTGAAGTTGGGGGAATTTGGATGTGGATCACACCTGGTCAGATACAAATAAAATGACTTAATGTTGCTGGGTCAGTGGGTCTTTAAGCCATCGCTAATGGTTTAACACAAGTAGGCCACATCCATTGCATCAAACCGCACTTAACCCTTTCTCCGCCAATATCGCATTTTATGCACCACCATGGCTGCACCACCCATTTCACTAAAAAGCATCAAACCAGGGCCTGTTATCCAAATACCATATTTTCTTTATTTTTGGGAGGTGAATATATGCCTACTGTTATATTTGTCACTAATGAATTCACAATATTGCAGATATTTTACTTTCTCTACACAGTTAAGCTTAATGGTATAATTTGGCTGAAAAATGGCTGGCGGCAAAAGTTGTTATTTCCCTCTGCATCGATTGTCTGTGTTGAGGGTGCCGATAACCTGTATGAGGGGAGCTAAACGCGGTTGTCTCGTTTCTTGCTCCCCAGGATGATTATCCTACCCCTTGATGAGAAATAACTGCTGGTCAGTTCTGATGGTGAAAGCGATGACCATAAATCGTAATTAATAATAAATAATAATAATAATAATAATAATAACAATAATATTAATAATAATAATAAGAATAATAATTATAATAATAATAATAATAATAATAATAAATATTATAATAAGTATTAATAATAATTATAATAATAATAATAATAATAATAATTATAATAATCATAATAATAAATAATAATATAGGGGACGTCATGATAAAACTGTTATTAACATGACCTCCTGTTGATCCTGTCGCCAACATTGCTGCCATACACTAGAACTGATTAAAAGTTGGTTGATAATTGACTTGACTTTAATTGAATCATATTGTATTCAATGAGTGAAGAGTAGATTCAGCAAAAACAGTGCTTTTTTTTTTTCATCCAGTCTCTCCAAAACACTAAGCCAAATGAAACCCAGCAATCTTAAACAAAGAGACAAGTAGCATAGAAATGAACGGGAAACATAGACAAAATAAACACGAGAAAGAACGTTCATCCACCTCCGTTTCTCACAAATCAGATAATAATATAGACATTCATCATCAGAAGGATATAAGAGAGAGAGAGAGAGAGAGTAGAGGAGAGAGAGAGAGAGAGCGAGAGAGAGAGCGGGAGAGAGCGAGAGATATTAACTGCCCAAACCCTACCCCTAAAGTAGAAGCAATAAAGTCAATCTCCTTATTAACTTCAAATGCTTAATACATAAACGATCATTTACGTGAGTACAAATCCCGTTCAGGTAGATATCAAAGGACATATTGATTCTAAAGTACACACACACCACACACACACACACCACACGACACACTACTCAAACACAACACAACACACAACACACACACCCAAACACTACATAAAAGGTTATATGCAGAAAATAAGCTTACAAAAAGCAGAACATGTCATTAGTGTTTCTGATTTGAACATAATAATTATTACAAACAGTCATTTATGCTACGCATGTATGGATGCTTGGAAAGTTCAAGAGAATCATATTATAAGCGTTCATCAAAACATTTCAGGAGAAAACAGTGAGATGTTTGAGTTATTCATTAAAATCACTTGTAATACAATGTTTTAAAACTTTTGAAATGTGGCTCATCTTTTTTAGAGAGAGTCAGGCAGTCTTGTTCCAGAACCAGCCGCCATAATAGGTAAGACATTGATCTATAGAGAGGAAGGATCTATTTTGTGGCTATGACGAAGCTCATTTAATAGTGGAAAACATATTTTGTAATGAAGTCGGAGAATTGCCGTACATAATCTTGTACATTAGGACTCCTTTATTATAAATTAGTTTAGATCTAAGTGGAAGAATATTTGCAGATTTGTAGTCATCATTGGTCAAAAAAGATTTGTTTATCGTGACCTTTATCGCACGTTTATATACACTTATTGTTTGTCGCCTTGCGATTGGCTAATCGCACTTACTGGAGAGATGTCATGCGCAGGAACAGCCAGTCGATGTCAGAACGTTGCCGGGTTCTGACGTGGTAAGAATTTGTGCTAGGCCCACAAATCTAGAACTTAAAATCTAACCTTTCCTAAACTTGTGTTGCTGTAATAAGTTAATTGTGCAAAAAATAAAATAAAAAATAAATTGTGTTATCCAAGCCCTTTCAGCGGTGTAAATTTGTTGGAACCTATTGTACTTCTATTAGTTCAACTTGGCAACAGATGACCGCCGCTCTCAGTCAGCGCCATTATTTTTGACCGCCGCTTTCAGCTCAGTGGGAGGTTCCAGTGAGTCTCAGTGAGATACGGAGAAAAGTGACGAATGTTGCAGCTTTCAGCCTGCAGAACACGAACCAAACGAGATAAAAATGCTAATTCTACAGATGGAGGCGAGGTGGTCAAGACAGTTCGAAACCTTGGAAAAAAAAATAGAATCATCATCGCCCAAAGTTCGCCAAAATGAGCCCGAGGATGAGCCCATGCACAAGAGGCGGAAAACATGCCATCATGCGGATTCCCACTCAACCTCCGACTGCGATGCGTTGAGCATTTATGAAAAGACAGAGGAGCTAAACCTGGACAAGGAAGGCAACAAGATTTGGAACCTTGCAAAGGCCTTGAGCGACGAAACACCCAGAAGCTTGGAGAATGAAGGAAATCTCTGCACTGGCAAGCAGGCAGCTGATTGCTTTATCAAGCAGTATGCAGAGACCAGCGACCTCCCAATCCCACAGAGAGAAGGAGATAAATCAGAGATGCACAGGAGGCTGTTTTCGGCCACTATAATGAATCCCTGATGAGTTCACCCTCATTCACCCAACCCGGAATCACACCACAGACAACCCTTCATTATCACAGAACAGGAGAATGCCATCAAAACTCTAAAACTCAACAAAGGCCCAGGTCCAGATAAGGTTACAAACGAAATGTTGCTTCACCTTGGCCCAAAGAGCCAAAATAAACTCCTGCAGCTCTTCAATGAAGGATGGAAAAAGGGAACAGTTCCACAAGCCTGAAGAGAAGCCATCATGATCCCCATACACAAGAAAGGCAAAGAAAAGACAAAGGCTGGAAACTACCGCCCAATCAGCCTGACCAGTTGCATTGGGAAACTGACGGAGCGTCTCATCAACACCAGGCTGATGTGGCACCTTGAAGACAAAAAGTTCATCTGACCAGAGAAAGCAGCCTTCAGGCAAGATCGGTCAACAGACGACCAAGTCACCTACATCTCTCAAGCCATTGAAGACGCATTCCAGGACAAGAAACACACTTTAGCTGTCTGGATCGACTTGGAAAAGGCATTTGACAAGGTGTGGAAGGAAGGCCTGAAGCTCAAAATGCGCCAGTGTGGTGTTGCTGGTCAGATGTTCAAGTGGATTGGGCAGTACCTGCACAGCAGAAAGTCCAGGGTCCGCGTCAAACAGCCCATCAGCAAGAAGAAGACCCTCAAACAAGGAGTCCTACAAGGTGGAGTACTGTCCCCAACACTGTTCCTTATCTTCATCAGAGATAGTATGCACCGAATGCCCAAAGACGTGCGAGGATCCTTCTATGCAGACGACCTTGCACTCTGGTGCAGTGAGGAATATATCACCACTGCAAACTGCAGACTGCAACAGGCACTCGGGTAGATAGAAGCATGGGCCCAAGCATGTCTTGTCCACGTCAATGAAAGGAAGACGACATATACAGTCTTCAGCCTCTCAACTCAGCCGCAGAGAGTGAACCTAAACCTGAATGGAAAACAGCTTAGGGCTGATGACACACCCACATACCTTGGAGTCATTCTGGATCGCAGACTCACCTGGAAGAACCAGATCCAGAAGAACCAGACCAGGGCAAAAATCAGGATGACACTGATGAAGAGGCTGTCTTGAACTCAGTGGGGTACGGACCAGAGGTTGCTAAGAAAGCTATCTGTGGGAAGGATTCGTGAAGGGGTTCCAGGGGTGGTGGGCAGAGATTCTCAACCAGAGCCAGAGAGGAAGTCACTGACACTGGAGTACATCAACATCAAGTACCTAGAGGAGCAGTGGACCCATGCTTTCACAGAGGGATCTGCGACGGAAGCTGTCCGAGATGGAGGGGGTACATCAGGTACAAAGATGAAGAAACACACCTCAAAATAGCAACTGGAAAATACTCAACAAACCGAAGCACTCAGAACAGCAGCAACACTAATCAGTGCCAACCTGCCATGAACCAAACCCAAAGTGGTCCTCTTCACAGACCGCTCTTTCATTTCCTGAGTGCACTTCGCAACCCCCTGTCAGAAAGATCTCAACGAGTTGTCGACCTCTCGGCACAAACACATTTGGTTCCCTGCAGTGGGTCCCAGAAGCACTACGGATCCATGGCAGATGGGCAGGCGGACCCGCTGCAAAAGGAGTGAGGGCAGCTGTAACAGTAGGACAGACGAGTTCTCCTATTCCAAGGAACAGACTGTCATCAAAGCTCTGTCCCATAGTGAGATGGAAACAGCGCCATCCAAAATGTTGCCAAGAGTGCTCTTTAGTGGTTTGCATATGTGACCTCAGCAACACGAAATGGGCATTAAGTCGCTGGGCTTGTTTCTCACATTTGCAAACCATAGAAAAGCACTGCAAAATTGCAGTTTGTGAAAATTATCATCTTTTATGCCAGTATACCCGTACCCAAGGTTACGTATCAAAAACGTATGAAAGCAAAGCCAAAACGTCACTTGTGTGGTAACTTTCAAACCGTTCTGCATCAAAATCAGTCACTGTTACATTGAAAATGGAACAAAGGCATTTTTGAAGCCAGATTAGGTGGTACTAGTGCCTTAAATTACGATTTGATATTAATTAGGTACGGTGTTCACGAATACGAATTAAACATTGAATAATGGCAGTAACATATAAATTAGAATAAACTGTCTGTACAATTTACATATTGCTACCTGTGTTAACTGTCGAAGACTGTCACCACCACGCAATCCACTCCACACACAGAAGGGCGCACATCACAAACATCAGTCTGAAACAACAAACTGAATTTTCTTTTTCTTCTTTTGTATTATCTTGTCCTTCGACAGTTCAATGGTTGCATCTCAATGTTATAATTGTCTCTTCTTTTTCTTCTTTAATAATAATTCCAATAGCTGACAAACTCAAAACAAATGAAACCAAACATTCGGATTACGCTTCACAATTCCATCGTTTTATAACACAACCAAATGTTTCCTTATTCTCCACTCTTCAAAAATACCTTTGCATAGGGTGCTAAGACATCACTACTCACCCATTTACATAACAAAACATATGCTCTGTCCGTTTCCACACGCTTATGCAAACTACCTGCACGCCCACGGCTGTTAGACTAAGCTATAAACTGTTGCTCCCTGCAATTAACTGTTAGAGGGGGATAATGTAGGCCTAGTCAGTACCTGAATCCCTCTCAAGAGGTTAGGGACTACAAACTGCAAGTCCGTCGTGACTTGATCATTTAAACTTGTGCTCTGGGCACTTAAACAAATGGTTAAACTAGGACTAAACGTCCATCCAACGTCACGCCCAAAAATCATCTCCTCTTCCGAAGTCTTTCCCATCACATTGACAATCACTCACAAACGCTTACGACTACCTTGACCTACAAGGATAAGAAAGGGTGATGCGCAAGCATTTCGTGCAACTAATAGCAGGTAAAAGATATTCAAAGAAGACACAGGTGTAGCAAATATTAAATAAAAACAAATTAAAGGAATAAGCATCGTACCTTGACAATGACGCTTCCTATGAATACCATACCAGGTCATTTATCGTGGGGGTTTTCTATACCCCCTCCCCCCCTCCCTGCTCCACATAAAATGACCTCAGCCCTACACGCAACCGCATCAAGGGAATGAAGTCCGTCAACCTTATGAACGTTGTGCATTGGGCAAGAGGTATGTACAGTGATACTCTCCCTTGGCGACGGTTTGCACTAAACCAGTGCTTTCCAATAGATCTTTATACTATTTTCTTTACTTGTCTGGAAATTGGTTTATACTCTGGGCCGTTACGGTGGCGTTGCTCCCACGCTGTTCATTTCGAGTTCCAACTCGCAACCACACCCTGGTTTGCCAGGTCGCGGAATCCGAAATCAGCAGCCCAAGGGGATCGAATCTTTGTTAGGCCATCATGAGGCAACCAACCTAGGAGACACTGCTTTGCCGCTGAATCACTTCGGTGGAGTTTCAGTAGAGTCATGTTTTGAGCTAACACAGGCAGGACACCACCTACTGAGCCCCCTACTGACGACAGCAATGTCTTAGTCTTTGTAGGATATGTGTATTGTAGACGCATTGATGTGGCTTGTCATCTGGTTGATATTTCCATCCAACGAGTTTTGATTTCAAGCGACAAGTACTGGTCCAATAAATTATTCTCTGGAACATCGAAGGCCTGCTCGTAGCAAGAATGGTAATAAATCTTTTCTTACCTCTCATTCTCTCTATATGCGTGCGTGCGTACGTGCATGTGGTGTGGTGTGTTGGTGTGTGTGTGTGTGGTGTGTGTGTGTGTGTGCGTGTGTGTGTGTTTGTGTGTGGTGTGTGTGGTGTGTGTGTTTTTGTGCTTGTGCGTGTGCGTGGTGCGTGCGTGTTGCGTGCATGTGTCTTTAGGTATGTGTGTGTACGTGCGTGCGTGATTGCGTGCGTGTACGTCCCTCTATCCCTCTCTTTTCATTAAGCTCACTGATGCTCTTGCATATATACGCACTCAGTAACAAAACAAACGCACACTGATAGAAACAGTTGCCCGCTCATATGTATGTATGTATATGTATGCCAGTTGATACGGTTTTAGACATCGCAGTACGCTCATTACACATACACACACTCGACACCACACACGCCCACCACACACACACACACACCCACACACACACAAACACGCACACACACACTCGCACTCACACACAGACACACACACATCAAACACACACACATCACACACACACCGCACACGCACCCACACTTACACAAACACACACACACGCGCCGCACGCACGCACGTACACACACGCACATACAGACACACACTCACACGTACACACACACACACACACACACACACACACAACACTACAACCACACACCACACACACACACACACACACACACACACGGACAAAGACGCAGCACGCACACTCTTTTTGCTACAACATAGGCTTTCCTGCGTGTGCACATTCACAGATCCACAAATAAAAACAACACAAACACAAACAGTAAGCACACAAACACGCACTCACACACGCGCTTTCACTCTACTCACACACACTCACACCACACACACACACACACCCACACCCCACACACACACCCATACCCACACACATACACACACACGCACACGCACAAAAACACACCACACACACGCACGCACACACGCACACACGCACACACACACCCAGATGGCAGCGAAACACACACACACACACACACACACACACACAAACACAACACACAGAGCTTACAATTTTAAAAGTATAAACAGTTAGTGGGTGTTTGTGGTTTTCTTGAAACACAAAATATTATCTCCCACCATTATGGTGAGAACCACTGGCATCCCTTATGGATCCACCACTATTAACAGTGGCATTTTAAGCTATAAAGCCATTTCAAGCCACATTTGTACAGTGCATGGAAGGTTGGTAGTGTTTTGTGGTATAATTTTGTTTCATAATTTATATTCCACTTCGGTGTGTGCCACAGGCATCCAATATTGGATCAACTGCCAACTCTTTATGCAGGCTGGACTTTCTAGCTCCTTACCAGTTTTCGTTCAGGGAGTAGCTACACTACAATGTTTTACTTGCATCCCTTTAATTAGCGGATCACCTCAGTGGTTGGCCCTTTCTACCCACATGTATTACATTTCCATAACAGGCTTATATATAGGCTTAATGGCATTGACACAATTCACCACTTCCTACCATATGTACGCTAAATAAAACAGATACTGTATGATGAAATCACAAACACATTGACACACTCACTGACTGCATGCACATTCACACAGTCAGTCATGTAAGTTACATGGAAGTGTTGTGGAGAATGAGAATGGTTTGTCACTGTGTGCAATAGTGTTTTGTTTTAATTAACTCTGCTAATCTTAGTAATTGATTGAACAATGAGTGATCAAGACAGAAACAACAGAATGAAAACAAATTTATTGACATAATTATATTTATGTACAATGTAATAAATGACATGTAACACACCTATAGCATGGTCCAAAACAATCAAATTAAGCAAGAAATTGCATGTAAAAGTGCATGTAAAAATGCACATGTGAGCTAAATAACAGTGGAACATAGTTATGTTTTTGTGTCTGATTGATATAAGCCTTGTTTTCATAATGGTGGTGGTGGTGGTGGGTATAGCTACAAATATTGATTTTATAGTACTTTTTTTGGGGGGTGGGGGTGGGGTTGGGCGAAATGTGTATACAACGTTTTTTTTTAATACAGGTTTTTCAATTCAATTCAATTCAATTCAAGAACTTTGACTTAAGAAACTGTTTAGGTTACTGTTTCCTGTTTTTATAGTACTTTGTACCGGTGGAATAGTGTGCTTGGTGCTGTACAGTCGCCTTTGCTATGATCTGTTGCTGGGACATTCCAGTGACATTGAGCTGAGCACTGTGACTTAATCAACCGCTGCTGTCTCCACTCGGTATATGGTTGAACCAATGATTTCTCCAATAGCTGTCCCAAAAGCTCTGCAGTGACTATATCCACAGCTGGCTTGATGGAGCACCAATTTACACCAGCAGGCAAATCCATCTTTGAAAAAAGCATTGAAAATATGATAAAACTTAATAATCCAAAAAAAGTCAATAAAGTCAAATATATGCATAGTAAACTTTTAGCATAAGGAATATAATAACTTTGGATATCTTAAAGGCAAATTTATGAATACCATCCTGAGCCTTACAATCTGCACCAAGAAGACTGAAGTCATGCATCAATTTTAGCAAGCTCCATCAACCCCCTACACACAGCCAGACATCTACGTCAATGGTCACAGATTAGCAGTGGCAGATAAGTTTGTCTACCTTGGCAGCACACTCTCCAGATCTGCAAATTAATGTCGATGAAGAAGTTGCTTCAAGATTGCGAGGGTAAGTGCAGTTTTTGGCAGACTGCGAGACAAAGTGTGGGAGGGAAGAGGAATCAGCCTGCAGACCAAGCTTAAAGTCTATAGACCTGTCGTGTTGCCTTCTCTACCGTACGCCTGCGAAACTTGGACAGATTACAGCCGTCATGCCAACCAGCTGAACTCCTGCCACATGAGGTGCCTCACAAATCTGCTGCACATCAGATGGTAGGATAAAGTTCCTGACACAGAGGGTGCTCCAGAGGGCTCAGATTGAGAGCATCCATGCCGTGCTGATTCGCTGTCAGCTAAGGTTGGCAGGTCCTGTCTGCAGAATAGAAGACGCTCTTTTACGGTGAACTGGCTAGAAGGCAAGCGCTCCCATGGTGGCAAAAATAAGCGCCCTTAAGCGCCCTACAAAGTAGGTAATTTTATAAGACGATTGGAAACGTTATAACTCATATAGTAAAACGCCAACTGTACGTCGGGTGTGTGTGGTGTGTCTGTGTGTGTGTGTGTGTGTGTGTGCGCGTGTGTGTGTGTGATGTGTGAAACCATAAAACGGGCCTGATCACTCCGCCGTTTTTCGACCGATTCGCTTCAAATTTGGCTGTGAGCCCTTCACGGGGCGTTGGCAACGGCAACCGAGTCGGGCCGTGTCATTTGCGCGGTTTTGCAAATGCGCGAAAACGCGCATCCGCCGGCCTTTCGGCGCCCGTATCTCCGGCGTTTCTGGGCCGATTGCCTTCGAATTTGGCGGGACGATGACCGGGTCGCGGGGACTATCCGAGTGCCAAACCGGAAGCGAATCGATTCAGAAACGCGCGCGCTAGACGCCGCTTCACCTTTTCACACGAATAAATCCGCCGTTTATTTACCGATTCGCCTCCGGCTGACTATGACCCTGGACAAAGCATGGCAGGAAATTTGAACAGCATCCGTTCATAAATGCGCGCGATATGAACCAATTTACAGTTTGCGGAGGGATGGTGGGGGTGCGGAGGGATGGTGGGGGGGGGGGGGGTGGGGGGGGGTGAGGGGTCGGGCAGTGGTAGATTACAAGGGGATGACCACTACACGTATCTGTATTATTAAAAAATCGTGACTTTCCTGGTGTTGCACTGCTTCCTGGCATTGCCTCCAGTATTGTTCAATACTGGCCATGGGTTTTAAAACTGCCACGGTAAATAACTGCCACGGGGCGTTTGCTAGGAATGACTAATGTTTTATTGTCAATTTGCAAAAAACACAGACACAATAATTATTCAGTAGCATAGCACATGTGCCCTGTTGAGATGTACTGATGCAAAATTAGCCTCTTTGATTCATGGTTTATAGTGTGCTTAGTATGTTGTATTCTGTAGCACCACCCCCATTCTTCGTTTTGTTTTATTTTTTATTGCTTTATTCTTCTTTCCTTTCTTATTTCCTTTTCGCCGTTCTTGGTGGGGGGAAACTTCATAATCAAATACAAATACAACCGATGACATAAATGGCTCAATAAATGTATGATTTAAATGACGAAAAAAACATAAATAAATCAGCCTGACATTTTTCCTGCACAGAGGCAATTGTCTGAACATCCATTGTAATCCATGTTTGCCATCACATCAGCCCCAACAAAGTGGTTTAAAAAACCCCACCACAATGTCTTCTAGTGTCCCAATACTTATACTCCAATTAAGTTTATTGATCAGATGTGGTTGCGGTAGTTTTGTACCTGCAGATAACACTGATTCGTTTAATGTGAAACCATCGTTGGACAGTCACTTGAAATATATCCTAGCAGCCAATGGCAGCAGTGTGAATCTGACAGCCAGTCAGCTAGCCCAATGCTCTCGGGAAAACCGAACACAGGAGATGGAAGTTGAAGAAATGATCATAGAATACTCTCAGCATCCAGAAGACTTCAGGGGACCGAGTTCGTTTCATGGAACATTATCCCCTCTCTACTGTTGGTTCAACGTCAGCACGTCACGTGACGATCACGTGATGAAACTGGAGTTCCTGCAGCAGACGTGTTCCCAGGACAACTATCTCTCTCTGGTCCTCCAGGTCAACGACAGTGCAGAGTTCCAGGACAGGAGGACCGGCTGTGAGGATCTGAGGTCTCCTCTCCTGGTGGATTGGGTCAGCAGACGGCATTTTGTTCTGTTCGCCATTGTGATCCACGACCTCCATATTCCGTGTGATATTAAGTTGAGAGTGAGCCAAGTGACTTCCAACACGACCAAGGAATTGCAGCTGCGTTATCTTTCTTCCACAATGGGTAAGTCAGAGTAAGAGAGTTTATCCATGACAATAGTAGGCCTAAAGATAACGGTATGTGCACTTTTTTGCCAAAAGCGATCACTCAATACAATTATTGAAAGTTTCAAACCTGTGCATGATGCTACGAAACAAAAAGCATCATACTGCCAAAGTAGGAAATGACTACGGTAGAATTACTAGGCTTGGACACTCTTAAAGGCTATATATGTTTTCTTAATAGAAAGTTTTTAAAGAAACACAAATCGTTAGTGTTGTAAAATACGTATACTTTCAATTAATAGAACTGAATAATAATATATCTTTTTTCCGCATGAAATTGTTCACGAAAATTCACTACCATCAACTCATAAAATATCTTTAGAGTAATTTCTTTGTTAGTGAATAAGCGATAACGACCTCAAAAAAGAATGTTGAGAGAGGGAATCAGACAGGCAGACAGGAAAACTACACACACAGAAGAGTGAGAGAGAGAGAGAGAGAGAGAGAAGAGAGAGAGAGAGAGCGAGAGGAGGAGAGAGAGAGAGATGGAGAGGAGAGAGAGACCATTTGACAATTTGACAGTTTTATTTGTCATCCACCATAAAGTTACCACGACAGGGGGCGAAGCAAAGTATGTCAACTTAAAACAAATCCATCATAGAAGACCAACATTACGTCATCAATAAACATGACTGGTAGTAATCTAAAACAGGAAATGTCATAGATCCTCCGTCTATATAAGCATGTAATAGTATATCATTCCTTATCTTCCATTACTCTCTCCATCGCTCTCTCTCTCTCTCTCTCCTCCCCCTCTCTCTCACGACACACACACACACATGCAACACACGACACACACAACACACACTACGCTCCACACCTACGACAACACACACACGCACAGAAACACACACACACACACACGACACACACACACACGCACACCCACGCACGACAGCACCACGCACGCGCCGCATCACGCCACACACCCACACACACAACACACGTTACGCAAACAGTCACTGACTTTTGTTCACAGAAATAGGTTTATAAGAAACCCATGGTAGGAAAAATTTCCCCCATGATCAGTAACAAGGCATCGCCGAGTCGGCAGCAACGCATTGTATACAATGCAACCCCGGCCAAGGTCAAGGTCCGCACGGTGTTGCTTACGACAGGAAGCTTCCTTTGTCACGCTGTTTTCTACCCCTCGCCAAATTTTAATCAAATCCAAACGTAGTTTGTAAGATAATCGATACGACGACACACAGACACACGACAAGATAACACACACCACACACACACACACACACGCGCGCGCGCGTTGCGCGCGCACACGCACGCACGCACGCACGCCGCCACGCACAGCACGCCCGCACGCACGCACGCACGCACGCACGCACGGGACGCAACACGCACGCACACGCCACGCACCACACACGCCCACTACACACGCACACACACATACAATCACTGTCTCTGGCCGGGTAAAAATAACTCTACCATCCAACTACAACTTCATACCCAGCATTTCTCTCCCTTTACTTTCTCTCTCTCTCTCTCTCTCACTGTCTCATCTCTCGTCGTCTCATCTTCTCATCTCTCTTCTCTCGCTCTCTCCTCTTCTCATTCTATCTCTCTCTCCCTCTCCCTCTCTCTCTCTCTCTAACCCATGTGAATGTAACTTTGCTTTGTCCTTTTTACTTCTTGACAGGATTTGTGGTGCGCGCGCGGGGGGTGTGGTGTGGTGAAAGATGAGAGACAGAGATGGAGGGGAGGGAGGGAGAGAGAGAGAGGGAAGAGAGAGGGAGAGAGGAGAGAGAGATAAAATGTGCGTGTGCGTGTTGTTGTGTGTGTGTGTGTGTGTGTGTGTTGTGTGGTGTGCGCGTGCGTGCGTGGTGTGGAATTTCTCCGAGAAAAAATAAGCAAAGGCATACTTTGAAAAGAAATCACATAAAAATGGGTGGGGGTCGAAAGGGGTTGGGTTTCAGGGGTGGTGTGGGTGGTGAGGAGGGTTTTCAGAAAGGAAGGAGTGGGGAAGGTTTATGGAAGGAGGGAGTGGGTTGGTATTGGCGTAGCTAAGGATAATGAATCAAATGGGGCTAACTAGAGCGATAATTGATAGATTTTATAGTGTACCGTCATAAAATTAGAATTTCTGCATTATTATGCAGTGCTTACACTTATGGTGTATTTTAATACTCTTCTTTTACCGAGCCTTGTATGATTGCTGAAGAAAAACAATGAGAAAAGCCTGCGTGCAGGGCTCGCTTGCAGAAATGTGGGAGTGTCCCTTCTGCCCTCTATAACAGACTATTTGACCCTTCCTGGTACCAGCATTCCTTTGCAGACCCCGAATATATATAGTGTTCCCGCTTAATAATGTTTGGCGCTTTTGTAATACGAGAAAGATTATGTATCACAGAGAAACGACTGGAAAGCTATGCGACAATCATTGTGTAGGCCATTGTATAATAATGCGTCATTCTAACTTTGAAGGTTCCTCCAACCGACACATCCAACGTCGCTTCGTAGGGCATAATTATTGGACCTACACAGAGCACTGATGGAGGAGGAAGAGGCAATTCCGCTCAAGAAGAAGTTTCGGTCGTACGTGCGGCGATGAGAACGCGAGCAGCAGGCGTTTCCTCACTCTAAGTTGATGGAAGGCTAGTGACCGACGCCAAGGCAACGGGCAGAAGTACTAAATAGGCAATTCAATTGCTTTCCGGCCCTAGTACAACACAACCCTTCACAGCAGCGAATTCACATGCCCAGAACCAACTCAGCGTCAAAACATGAGGCCTCCGCAGCTCCATCAATATCACAGAAGGAGGAGGGGTGTAAGGAATCTGCTGAAGCACTGGGACCCAGCAAAAGCTCAGGTCCCTGATGGCATCATCCCAGGATAATCCGAGAGCTAGCAGACGAGATTGCCCCAGCCTTACATTGCTCTACAGATCCTCCATCCCTCGGCGTAGTACTACAAGACGAGGACTGCCCCGTTACCCCTGTATTCCAAAAAGGGGGAGAGGTAGCAGGCCAGAAAATGATCGCCCGAATCCCTCACCATCATCCCATGTAGCTCAATGAACACATTCTTTGTGAGCACTATCATGGTTTCACACGAAGAGAACATGACATCATCTGCAGGAGCAATACGGCTTCCGAAAAGGCCGGTCCTGTGAGGCCAGCTTCTTGGGCTCGGACGAACCACAGATGACTTAAGAGGGAAACAAACTGACACCTCGTCATGGACTTTCTCCAAGGCCTTCGATAAGGTGTCCACCCTTACAAATGCCAGTCCATTCCATTTCACAAGAAAAGAAACAGCAAGGATCAGAATGTGTCCAGGTAGAAACTATTCTGATGCCTTGGGCACGGAGATAATGGACGACCGTTTTTGTATCTCTGTGAAGCAATATGGGTCTGGAGACAGGCCGAACGGAAGGGCCGTAAACTGGTTACAAACCCGACCCTCCATATAACCCAGGAACTTTCTTGTTGTGTGGAGGGTGTGGAAACGGGGTAGGAGTTTTTTGGGAGGGAGAGTTTGTTTGCCTATAGCATCAAACCGTGACGGGGTGAAGAACATGTTTAAAGCAAACATGAACAAAATGACAACAGGACAATACGAGTTTAGGCTTGTCATTCAGTTCATGAGGCTTTCCTGGTTTACCCCATTTTGTTGATGAGGTGTGATTCCATGTCCTTTCAGTGTTGTGTTTTTTGTGAACATGAGACCACATTCTTTTAACGCTATGTCTGATGTGGAGTGATCAGCCTGTTTGAAGTGGTGGGCTCTAGGTTTGTCGCTGTGGTGAACGAATGTCCAGGTGTTACAACCCGTGCGTGAGGGAATAATCACATTAACAATCAAAGTGTATGACCTATGCAGCGCATGAGAATGTTCGTGTCTCTCTCTCTCTCCAAATTATCCACACCTCACGACCAGACGAACAATCCACAACAGTCCCACAAAAGCAGGTAGAATTCAATCCTGGTCAACTATAAATCAAAAAGAAAGTCACATTTCAATTATCATTCTCATCAGTTCACTCCTCCACACAAATATAAAATTCCTTCGGGTGTTTCGCCTTTTTTAATTACCTAGAAAAGGGAAACTACTTTTCAATACACACAATTTCTTAATTAATCCTCAAATTGTCTCCCATTGAGTTTTCCAAAACAATCCTCCATTTACAGTACAACAAGTAGTAGGTTCCTTCGTAGTTATCCAAAACTAACTCATTTACCTACTACACAATCCACAAACCAAACTGCAGTAAATCGCGCAGGTGCTCCAGTGCACTCCTGCGTTTCTCCTTCACCAGGCACGCCGGTGCAGACGAATCGCGTCTGCCCGCGTGCATCCTGGTGTTGCCGACTTCACTTTTGCACCAGACCGCCGCGAACGGAAAGGATTATCTGGCGCGTCAAAGGAGATGGGGTCCCCGTGCCACACCACTTCTCCTAGCCCAGCCACGGAGCTTGAATGTCGATACCAACCATATCAAGCTTCAAAATATGTACGTGTTAACATCCCCACGGACTTACCAACCAATAGTCTCCTGATAACAAAGAACAAACAATCCCCCAAAAACCATCAAATGGAACAAACTGTTATTACCAACAACAACGCACTCTACTACAACACTTGGGAACCTGCAAACTATCATTGACTTCTTTCCAACATTCACACAGAGTAATACCTCGACACACCAGACCTTGAAGTCTATCACACGCAAAGTCTATCAGGGCCAAGAAACGAACTCAACCAAACGAAGCCAAACATTAGAATTCCAGACAGGAATGGAAACACGTATTCATAGAAGTAACAAGAGAGTAAACCCCTAGGTACGAACCTGCAATCAACAGCAGCTTACAAAAACATAAGTAGTTGCCCCCGGTCACACATCCCAAAGCTAACAGCGAGGCAAAAAAAACCGTTTTGTCCCATTCAAGACAAACATGGCAACTGACTCAACTGAACGAAAACGTCAATACCATCTGCGGCGGTCAGCGTGATACGCTACTGCGCTGAGTTCCAAACCAGAATATCGCATCCCAAAAAACGCCCATAACAACTGCGTACGAGTCAGCTAAATGTTCTTTGAAGCGATTGCAAGGTTCGTCCGCATTTCACCAATGTACAGTTTGGTTGCATGTGAAGCAATGATACATAACACGATGTTCTCAGTCAGACCAGGTTTTTTAACACGTCATTGACTTGCAGAGGGAAGTTTTTTTATTTTTTTTGTCTTGTTGTTTTTTTGCTCCTTTTTTGCCTGTTTTTTTTGCTCCTATTGCTAACTAGTCTTGCCGTTTGCTGTTTTCCTGTTGTCTATGTTGATAAAGGCGCATTCGCCAAGTGTTCCAGTAGTTTTGTTTTGTCTTTGTGAATAAAATTAACTTCACTTTTACCTTGGTAGTTGTTTGTTTGTTGTATGTTCCATGACGTTTTCAGTCTGTTTTCAGTTTCTTATCTACTAGTTTATTTTTGTCCTGCACTTGTGCAAAATTCTTTGAACCCCACTACATGTCATAATTGCTGGTTATAGCCATGTGGATATTATGAAAGAAGAAGAAGAAAAAGAACGAAGAAGAAGAAGAAGAAGAAGAAGAAGAAAGAAGAGAAGAAGAAGAGGTGGAAGAAGAAGAGAAGAAGAAGAAGAAAAGAAAGAAAAAGCTAAGAAGAAAGAAGGAGAAGAGGTGGAAGAAGAAGAAGAAGAAGAAGAAGAGAAGAAGAGGAAAAAGAAGAAGAAGAAGACAGAAGAAGAGAAGATGAAGAAGAAGAAGAAGAGGGTGGAATAATAAGAAGAAGACGCAGACTAAACGCAAGCAGAAGACGACGAAGACAGAAAGAAGATGTTGAACAAAAAGCAGACGCCAGCAGACAGAAAATACGCAAGAAGACAGAAAGAAGAAGAGGAGTGTGATTGTGTATCATATTCACTGTTTAAGAGTTAATGCGAGATACAGAGGAAGGCCTCTTAAAACAGATTAATTCAAACAACAACGCTTCTATAGACGTCCTTTCTGCATAATTAATTACACACATTGTGAACCGTACAGTCGACTAGACCAACCATTTTCAAACCAACATTCTGTCCCTTGAACCACAGTTCACAAAAAGGAAAGTTAAAGAAGCAATAGAAATTAGAGAGAGAAGGCCCAGTCTAAACAGAGACTCAGGCTATGATTTGACCTGCATCTACAACAATGTTAAACCAGACTAGCTGTGAGTACAACATCACCCAGACTTCTAACTCAGTATGGGTTGACATAGGCTAGCAGAAAGCTGGCCAAAATGTCCCAGGTATTTTCTTGTTTTCTTTTTTCCCCCAGTTTTATCTCTTTTGTATTATTATTTAGACTCTGAGTAAGAACTACAACATTCATGATCATACCAGAGTCGGAAAGTGTTTTCTCTCGAATACTAGTATAGTACCATGTTTTGAAATAAAGTGATTTAGTAAATGTGACAGGCACTGTATAGGCATTACTGGTATAATATTATCAAGTAACCAACAAGATACATACATAATTGGGTATTTAAACAAATTAACTTGGACTATATGTGCAGGTTTGGTCCAGTCACCAGGATTACACCTCACAGCCGGTGTGACCCACCCAACTTTTGCTGGACATATAACCAGCCAGGTCAGGATCTGGATTCATTCTAAACATGCTCTGATGACCAGCTGTCTCTGCAACAAAGTGAGATTGCGGTACATTGAAATCGAACATCCTGGCTATCGCTTTTCCTTAAGCAGTGCCTGGCTTGTTGATCCTGGTCCCTTCGTTTACCCCTTTCACCCAGACCCTCTGGTGATCAGTTATTCTGTAAAACCTGATGCTGTCTCCCACCCGGGATTCCTGTTCCTCTTTACTCTACATCCTGAGGTAAGCATCGTTGTGTCTTTGGGAGGCAACAATATAAGTGTGATTTGAAATACAAATCAATGACAGTTACGGCTTTGCTGGATTAATGGTACACGCAGGAGAACATTTTTTGTTATAAAATAAAACGTAGCTTTTGCAACTTACTACTACTGGGTCCTAGCTTCCCCTTTTCATCCTCTGCCCCCTCCTCCTCCTCCTCATCTTCCTCATACTACTGCTGCTGCTACTACTACTAATACTACTACTACTACTACTACTACTACTATTGCTGCTACTACTACTACTACTGCTAGTACTGTTACTACTACTACTACCATCACTACCTCGGGTCTATCTTTTAAACATGTATGAATGACCCAGACAGATTGTTTTAGGTACAGAAACTAACTGTTAATAATGTTATTATGCATAGTCGAAGTATCATGTTGTGTAAAGGTTGTCCCGAACGATTCTGAATTTAGATATCAATCTAGATTACCTCGGAAACGTATGAAATGTGTTGGAAAATGCCAGTACCCTT
>JAGGCT020004036.1:2666427-2673620 GCA_017654935.2 Phymorhynchus buccinoides
CATGGTATCAGGTTGTCTTAAGATGCGAAACCAATATTTATTAACTTTTATATTACTGTTTATGTGTAGTGGGTAACGACCAAGCTCTCCATAATATTACAACGTTAGCAGTTTTAGTTGGAACTCTTAGGAATCTTTTGCAAGCAAAAAGATTAACCCTTTCTAGCTGGTCATAATGTTTGTGCCCCCATATCTCTGCTGTATATAGTAAGGAGGATATTACTTGGGAGTCAAACAATTTAAAAAATACTGCAGGGGAGTTACATTGAATTATTCTTAGTGTTCTGAGTATCTGCATTGTAGATCTGTTTGCTTTTACAACTAATTCATAGAAAGCTGTCGTAAAACTGTTTCTAGTGGAAAATGTAAACCCTAGATATTAATAGCTATTTACAATTTCAAGCGCATATTGGTTCAAATAAGCCTACCACTTTTCTTTTGACGACAAATGTCCTCCTTTTCTAACGACTATTATTTCTTTTACTTATGTAAGTTAATAGTTAAGCCTAAGCGTACAGATGAGGTAGCCAGAAGGTTCAGTTGATTGTGCATACTTACAACAGTTGTAGCAATAAGATTCAAATCATCTGCTAAAAGGAGAAGGAGTAGTTCAATTTCTGATGGACCCAAGGGTACACTGTGCCTGACTTTGGATAGAATGTCGTTAGCTACATCATTAATTAATAATGAAAAGAGAAATGGACTCATATGCACAGCCTTGCTGCAGACCTTAGAACACACCTGAGTAGGCGGTAAGCTCCCCTCTTTACACACCACACAGGATATAACTGAATTATATAATATTCTAAGCTATTTGCCTCGTACGTCTAGTTTTTAGAAAGAATTGACCAACAATACCTTTTTCGTGTTACTGTGTCATAACTTTCTAAAACTGTATCTATGATGCTTACATCTAATTTTGATTGGGTATCGTTTGTTTTTCGACTGATGCATAACGAGTAAAAAATATGTTCAATTGATGAGCTGCCTTTCAGAGCCACCTTGTGTTTTCATCAGTTGATTTTGTCATGTTTTTCACCCAAACAGTCAATCTTTTATTTAAAATTAATGTGTAAGCTTATTGAGGATATTAATAAACTCATTCCCCTATAATTATTGGGGACAAATTTATGTCAACTTTTTTATGAAGTGGCACAATAATGGATCGAGTCACTGATCTGGGAAGATCGCATTAGAAAATAGGACATTGATATGCTTATAGGTATGGTTTTGATTATGACTTTTTGAGTTTATTAACTCTATGCTACTATTGCCATCTGGACCGGTGCTTTTTTTTCTAGTTTTCAAGTTTTGTTAGAGCTGCTTCTACTTCCTCATATCTATTTCTGCATCTGTAAGGGAAGAAAAATATAAAGAGGTAGATCGGACCTGATGGAGTTGACATGGGGAGCCTCCTCACCGTCATTGACCGCTCTGACATTGTCATCAAACTCAGCAGCAAGGTGGGGTGATAGTTGTGCGGATAAAGGATCTCTACATACAAGAAGCAACCCGCAACTCCACTTCCCTGATCCGAACTGTTACACACACCCCTACACCTGCCAGCTCTTAGAAGAATACCTCCACGTGCGCAAAACCATCACATAAGCGATAACGTCCAACAGTCTCCCCAACACAGGCTAGACTCCCCTCATTACAGCGAACCCCAGCACCCCAGTTCTACGTACTTTCCCAAATTAAAAACAAAACAGAAATAAAAACTCAGGCCATCCCATAGTTTAGCTTGTTTCATGTCCAACTGAACAAATTTCTATGTTTCTTGATCAATACTTCAACTATCGTGTCCCACTCCCACATTTGTCAAGACACCTCCATGCCCCTACATCTCCTGGACAATTTATCCTTCCCCACATGACGTCACACCACAGATTTCCTCTTCACTATGGACATTGCTCTCTGTGCACAAATATCCTCACAGGAAGGCTCACTGCTCTCACACTTTCTCTGTTGGCATCAAGAACACTACTACACAACTTACTCTTCTCCATCTTGCCTGACTTGTCCTCATTCTAAACTCTTTCACACACAAATTTTGTTGGCCAGCACTACAGTCAAGCATTTTGGCGTAGCATTGGGCCACTCAATGGGCCCCAGCTACGCCTGCCTCTTTGTCGTTTCCATTGAGGAACACATCTTTCACCGTTACCCAACCTTCTGCCCGATTGTTTCTGTCGGTTATTGATGACTGTCTCGCATCTCACAGGCCCTCTCAACAAACCTCCCGGCTTTCATCATCTTTTGTTTCCAATTCCACGCCTTCTCATCAATCCACTCCACAAAATTTTCCAACAGCCTGTCTTTCCTTGACGTCGCATCTCCGCAGAATCATCATCATTACAGTTCCACACATCGGTTGTTTCTACAAGCCAACATACACGCACTCTTATCTTTCTTCAGTGCACGTTCAGTCTGCTTTAATATCTCCAAAAGTAATTCAGATTTGGTGCAACCAACATGACAGAGATCCAACAACCTAAAGAACATTATCAAACGGTGAAACAAAATTATAACCAACCAACTAATTATGATTAAAATTCATTACATCAACGTATAGAAAATGTCACATTTAAAATCACAGAGAGGAGAGAGGAGAGAGAGAGGAGAGAGAGAGAGGAGAGAGAGAGAGAGTGAGAGAGATAGAGAGAGGAGAGAGAGAGAGAGAGATAAGAGAGAGAGAGAGAGAGAAGAGAGAGGAGAGAGAGGAGAGAGAGAGACAGAGATATCAATAACCATTATCACTTACGAGCAGTCAGCAAATAACACAATTTGGAATCATCCGTCATCAACATCAATGCACATGATACCAAATATATCCCACACTTACAAGTATTTGTTTTCTCTTCCAGTGACCCTCAGTCTACAAAAACCAGCATTCACTTCTCTCAGTCATACGCCTCCACTGCAATCTGACTCAGAAGACTGACTTTTTCAAAGGCCAAGCCAGACTCATGCTCACATTTTCGTCAGACGTAGCTAACCCACGCCGACATTTGCAACAGGCCTTTCAGAGAGTCCCTTTTCAGACAGCTCTCACACTTGCTGACCACTCAAACACTTATGAACAGCCCTATCCTGTATCTCATATACCACCCCCAAACATCTTCTCCAAAAACATTATTTTGCGCCACTATCACCTACTTCAAAGTGAACCTTCCCTTCAGTTCCACTTTTCAAACCCCCTCTCGTTCCGTAATAAACGAGACCAAAACGTGTGCGACCACCTTGTCAGAGCTAAAGACTAGTGGTCCAAACCCCACACCACGACCATGCACACGCATCCCGACACCCAGCCTGTGGGCTCACACCACATGCAGGTGTTGCAGCCACATCAACACAGCCCCCACCTCTGATTGCCCCTAAGGTCTCCCTTTCACTCCAACACGGCCACCACTCTGCAATTGCCTAAAGCCCGTTTTCACATCAACACAGCCACACTCTGCATTGCCCTAAGGCCCCTTTCACATCAACACAGCCACCACTCTGCATTGTCCTAAAGGCCCTTTCACATCAACACAGCCACCACTCTGCATTGCCCCTAAAGGCCCCTTTCCATCAACACAGCCATCACTCCGCATTGCCCTAAAGGCCCCTTTCACATCACACGCACCACTCTGCATTCCCTAAAAAAGGCCCCTTTCACATCAACACAGCCCCACTCTGCATTGCCCTAAAGGCCCCTTTCAGCATCAACACAGCCCACCACTCTGCATTGCCCTAAATGGCCCTTTCACATCACACAGCACACTCTGCATTGCCCTAAAGGCCCCTTCACATCACCACCGCACCACCTGTATTGCCCTAAAGGCCCCTTCAAATCAGACACTCTCCAACTGAAAACCACATACATCGTCAATGCCATCACTTGCTCCAATGCAGCAAAGTTGCTAGGGGAGACCTTACCGCAACCTTAGCAGAGCGCTGCATAGAACTCCTGGATGCCATCACTTGCTCCCAATGCAGCAAAGTCTACCAGCACGGAGAGACTTACCAGCACCTTAGAGAGCAGAGCGCGCCTAGGACACACCTGGACGCCATCAGGCCTTAGAAAACCGCACGTTGCTTCTCCATTTCCGCCTCCTCCGACATGCTCTCTGATCTCATCATCTGTGCACGCTACACAAGAAAAAAAACCATAAAGGCAAACTTTCCGAAATATCTGGCAAGTTATTGCATTGAATCGCCTGGTACCCTCCCAACCATGGGCATCGATGTGCGACTTAGACCCTGTCATTTTGATGTGCGCGTGTGGTGTGTGTGTGGTGTGTGCGTGCGTAGCGTGCGTGTGCGTGCGTGCGTGCGTGCGTGCGTGCGTGCGTGTGTGTGTGTGATGTGGTGTGTTTGTGTGTGTGTGTGTGCCGTGCGTGTGCGTGCGTGCGTGTGCGTGCTCGTGGTGTGGCCGTGCGTGTTGGTTGTTTTGTGTGTGTGTCTGTTTGTGAATAATATATACTATATATAATATATATAATATATATATAATATAATATATATATATATATATATATAATGTGTGCACTTTCAATCTAGGTGGCTAAGATGACAACTTTTCTCCTGTAACAGTCTTCTGCTCAGCTTGAACATTCACTGTTGTACAACTTTGCCAGGCCAACACATGCAGACTTGAAGAGTCTTTTCACGAAGACGAAACACTGTCTTTGCATAGGCATTGTCTATCTCCCCATTGGGAGAAAAAGTAAATCAGCACATTTTCTTTTCTTCTTTTCAGAATACAATTATAAGTTTAAAGTTAAAATAATAGAGTTTGTTTCTTAGGTTTTCAAAACATACATTGGTACCAATTGTTTTTTCTTATCGGAAGCAATTATACCTAAGAGGAACGTTTAATGGTGTGTTTGGTTTTTCTTCTTTCAATTTTTGATCGTTTAATATATATAAAAGGGGCGGGGGGAGGGGGGAGGGGGGAGTTGGGGAGGGGGGGAGGAGGGGGGGGCACATGTTGTTTAGTCAATCTCAAAGCATGATGTCCCCTTAAAATGTCCCAGGTAAAAATGAGCATTTAAAAATTAATAGAATACTCACAGCCTGTATTTTTACTATATTCTTATTATTGTTGAAAACATTTCTTCAGCAATGGAACATTACAACATGAATTATTTCCTTGTACTCGTTTATCCCACACATTCACTGTCCTCATTCTTTGACGAAGCACACTACGACGTGTAGATTGTCACGAGCAACGCATTTTAGTTTCTGATTGGGGGCAACCTACAGTTCGTATTTTTTCCTTATGTTTTTGTTTGCTAGCATTTGCTGTAACATTTAACTAAACGCAAGCAAATGACCTTTCCCATCCTCCTTCTCTTTGATCTCGCTTGAATGCAAGCTTGACTGGCCCTCTGTACTCACTCATAAAATTTAAAAATAAATAATAATAAAAAAAAAAAAAAAAAAAAAAAAAAAAATAGAAACTATAGATAAAGACCGATAAGAAGGGAATACCTGGTTTAGAAATGGAACGGCCGGGATGTAAATAACATTGATGAACATTTCGAAAATTCAGCACATGGTAGACTGACTACCATATTCTGGCCTTTTATTTTGGCCTTACTTTCTGAAGAAACATCGTCGCTCCATTCTTTGAACAGAGCACTGTGGAACCTCCATTTAATCTAGTGGGTTGGATCTTTTTCCTATCATATTGACAAATGACTTCCATATACAGCCAATTTTTCATGTCTATTTCTGATACCATTTAATTACTAGAGGTATCATTTAGCATACAAATCAAATATCACACAATCCACAGAGTCCTTATTCTTTCTTTTGTATTACCTAATATTCTAAACACCCGCCTGGTATTAAAGAAAACTGGTCTGCTTGGGTTTTGTTTTGTAGGTGGTTTTACTGCCTGTATTGTATTCTCTGGGAGTGGGCTGCCTTTAGATCTTTTCTCTGATTTATCCCAATGAAAGACGCCCCAAGATTGATCTGCCAGTAGAGCTCTCTGTCCAATAGCTTGTTTTCATTGTCCACTTTTAGACTAGATTTTGGGGGTTAAAGTAATTGCCAACAATTTCGACATATGATACAGGTCTAGTGACACGGGGGATGCAATTATCAAAAGACAACAAAACACGCAAACGGAAGTTCATCAAAAGAAATACATGACACATGGTGGAATATGTAGTAATAAGTAAGATAAGTGATTTCGGTACATGTGTTAGTGAGTCGCATACATGATACACGCTGAAGTTTGAAGGCAGAGGACGCCGTGCTAACTATACAAAAAGTCCGGAAATTCCACCGTCCCGAGATTACGTCATTTGACGTATTTCGTATCTAATAGACTAACACTTGAAATCGCTTTGTCTCGGGGGAGTTCGCACGTGATCGCACAGCTAAAATGGAGGGTACAGATGATGATGCTGAGTCAACAATGGTTTTTGACTTTGATCCAGCTCATTCTTCCTCCCTGTCAGAGGTAAGTTTTCGATTTTCTCAAGTTGTTATTTCTTCTTTATTTGTTCTTTGCGTTTTCCGAGCTAAAATTTAAAAAATAAAATAAAAATATACAATTTATTTTTGCCTGCACTGAATGAATATGTTTCTACAGGAATACATAACCTGTAAAGTCATGTACAGTACTCTTGGTTTCTAACACTACACAGTTCAGAACATAACTTGAGTGTGCGCTCGGGCGTAAGGCTGCAAAGTGAAAATAGAGCAATAGTAGACGGTGGTGGCTGAAGTTGAACTAGGAACATAGATGAGCCCGTCATTCAGTCTTGACTTTGTTTGGCTGCTTTAATAGCTTACTAGCGCAAACGCGAGTACCAGTAACGCCTAGTTACGGTAACGCCTAGTACGGTACGCCTATTAACGGTAACGCCTCTTAACGTAACGCCCAGTACTGGTAACGCTGAGTACAGCAAATTTGAAGCGATTCGGTTAAGAAACGGCGGAGTTATAAGGCCCCGTAGTAGAACAACCACTGTCTGTTTTCGGAACCATTCCTTCACCATTGCATTCATTTGCAAGAAAGCCTTTCCTGATACAAAACAACCGTGTGGAATGCAAGCAAAGGCTGTTAAGTGTAAGCCAGGCAAGCAAGAACGCGGTGACGAACGTTTTGCATCAATTGAGATCCTGTTACAAGGATTGTAGAGTATATTACTATCAACAAGACTCGAATCAAAACCTTCCTGAAAGAAAAA
>JAGGCT020004036.1:2674120-2694832 GCA_017654935.2 Phymorhynchus buccinoides
AACGTTTTCAATTCATGCCTCGAAGCAATGCAATGCAAAGATGATATCCATAAACTATTACCAAATCAACGGTGGCCAATGAACAGGAATGGGAGAAATACTTTTAAAACTTTTTTTTGGAATTTCTATCTGCAAAATCATTATTTGGCGATGTTGACTGGATGAACAGAATAATGATCGGTGAAATTAAAAAACGTCGTATCTCGATTTTGGGGGGATTTTGGTTAGAATTCTTAACAATCATCTTTCTATTTTTTCCTGCGACCTTCCACCAAAAACTCGTATCTCCAACGACTTTCTATCTTGGGTAAATGAGATTGTGAAAATAGAAGAAAAAAACTCGTAAGTCCCAAATTTCAGATCTAGTTAAGGACAAAAACCGTGTATCTTCGGGTTTTTCAAGTCTAAACAATTTTGTTTAAAAAGTGATTTTAGCGATATGCAGGACTCAAGCTCGCAATGTCTTGAACAACATATAATTCATCATAGTTAATCAATTGTTGTCAACGTGGTTAATTTTTAAAAGTTTTTTTCATTTTTTTCAAAAGTACCAAAATTGAGATACAAGTTTAATAAATTCCATCGACGTTAAAACTTTGATCAACGGGGAGTGAAGTTTTAAACGTGTGAACAACAAACAGATTTTGTGGTTCAGGTTTTGGGTGGAGTAGCCTATGTCACGAAACACTTGACCTTCCTCTTGTCCTCCTCTTCCTCCTCCATCACCTACTCTTGCCTGTCCGCCCCGCCGCTTGTTCGCCCGCCTCCTTACCCTTGACTCGTTTATGTCAATAGAGATTGTTGGGCATTGTCTACGTTCATCTCCTGTAAGAGAAGATAATCCATTGACAGTATGAAGGTTCGGGGAGATGACTCATTTACAGAAAGAAGGAACCCACTTTTTCGACCGTAATAAGGGGGGTAATATAATGACGGAAAACAGTCCAACAGGCAGTGGATGTTGTTTTCACCAATACCTTTATTGTCTTCTCAAAATGTGGACATTGCCCCTCGTTTTCTTGAGATTTAAAGGCCCCGTGAAAGTATGGCAAGACTGGAAGAATTAATTGCTAAAGGCAAAAATGTGATATGGCAACCCAGTTAAAACGGGTGCCGTCCACTTCGCCTACTCGCGTTTCGCCTACTCGCGTTTCGCCTACTCTTTGATGTACGTAATCTGCCGCTTCATTTGCATTTATTGTGTCGTCTGTGTCGTTTCGCCCACACCGAGTGTCTCGTTTCGCCCCCCCTCCATGTATTTGCCAGCACATAAGATGGTTAAAAGTCTTGACTTTTTTCTCAGTTTACTTGTGAATTTACTGGGGGGTTTTATTAAACCGAGAGCACACTGCAATTAAAACGAAAGTTGGTGGTCTGTCTGTCTTCTGTCTCTCTACTCGTCTCTCTCTCGTCATCTCTCTCTCCCTGTCACTCTGTCTCTCTCTTCATCTCTCTCTCTCTCTCTGTTCTGTCTGTCTGTCTCTCTCCTCTTCTCTCTCTCCTCTCCTCTCTCCACTCTCTCTCTCTCATCTCTCTCTCTCTCTCTCTCCTCTTTCACTGTTCTCTCTCTCTCTCCCTGCTGTCGTCTGTCTCTCTCTTCTCCCTCCTTCCCGCCCCTTTCTTTCCCTCGTCGCTGACTCTCTTTCTCTGTCTGCATTTAATTATATATATATCTCACTCTGCCCCCCCCCTCTCTCTCTCTACCCCCTCGCGAAGCCCCTCTCCCTGTTGTCTCATGTTCTCTCCCTCCCTCCCTCCCTCCTTCTCTCCGTTCCCCCCTCTTGTCTGACTCTCTGTCTCATCTCTCTCTCCACCCCTCTCCACCCTCTCTCTCCCGTCCTGTCTCTCTTTCTCTCTCTCGCTCTCCGTCCCTCCATCTTTCTTTTTTCCTCTCTGTCGCTGACTCTCTCTCCCCTCTCCCTCTATTTCTTCCTATGCTGTCTTTCTGTTCTTTTCTTCTCTTTTACTCTCTCTCTCGCTCTTTTCTGTCTGTTTCTCTCTCTCTCCCCTTTCTCTGTTTCGCTCTCTCTGTCTCTCTCCATCTCTCTCTCTCTCTCTCTCCCTCATCTCTCTCGCTCTCTCTCTCTCTCTCTCTCGTCTCTCTCCTCTCTCTCTCACTTGCTCCGCCCCTCTCTCTATTTTCTTCATATTTTGTAACTACTATATTTTTGCCTACTCGTGTGCTTAGTCATCATGTCCTCATGGAATGCCGATGTTCTTAATTAACCATTGCTTCCAGTTTAGTACATGTTATTATGGTTCTGTTTTTGTGGGTGTACGTGTGTCATATCTAGGCAAACGAGACTACTTATCAGTTTGTCGATGAAACTTACATAGTCGAAACGTGCGTAGGTGAAACGCTTGGTGGCTAAAACATGCGTAGCCAATAGAGGCTCACCGGTTAAACGCGAAAATAAGTATTTATGTTTGGAGTGTTGTCGGTGTTGTCTATAATTTGTGTGGTTGTTGTTGTTGTTGTTTTTAGGAGAGAACAACATTGTATTCCGTTGTAGCTAGCATTATTATTATTGCGATAATTTGGTGGCAAAACATAAAGTGAAATGCTGTTTATTTAAGCAAACTGAGGCTGTGTTATCAGATTTTGCAGCCAACCTCAAGCCACGGTGTAGCGAAATCCGCGTGGCGTTTTTGGGTTGGGGTGTGGTCTTTTGGGGTTTTTGGGGAGGTGGCTTGTTTGTTTGGTAAAGAGTAAGTACCCAAAGAAAAATCTGAACATTTTCAGTTTAGCGTTTGTGCAGATTGGGCATACATTTTGAAAAAAAACATTTTCCTTGGCTCTTCCCTTTCTAGCTGACCCTAACCCTATCCTTTCCGGACGGCGGATCACGGAAATGTTGCTTCTCGTTTAAAAAACAAATCATGCGAAAATTGGATAGGGGGGTGTCTTAACTAAGATTTGCCGATAATGGAATCGGAATTTTTTTCCAGATGTCTTTCTTCCTTTTTTTATCTCGTGTCGTGGATACGTGAGTCTAAAGGATGAAACGTTGGGTTGTTGGGTTTTTGTTTGTGTGGGTGGGTGTGTGTTTTTAAATTGTTTGGAGTTTTTTGTAGAATTTCCCCCCATTTCTGATCCTTTTCTTGTCGGGTTGTTATGGAGTACTGCATGATATATCATTCCATGTACAGCATGGTGTGTTTCAATGGCAGTGTGTGATGTTGGCGTTTGTAGCCTTCTGAAATAATTAGTGTTATGTTATGAGCCAGTACTGGCCCGAATTTGCTGTTGAAATGTGAAACATGACTTGTGCTGTTCTATACATTGCAACAGAGAGAGAGAGGGAGTGTGTGTGTGTGTTGTGTGTGTGTGTGTGTGTGTGTGTGTGTGTGTGTGTGGGTGTGTGTGTGTTTGTTGTGTTGTGTGTGTGTGTCGCGTGCATGTGCGCGCGGGAACGTATGTAGTGCGATTGCGTGTTCATTGTGATTGTTATAATCCTGACATTTTTGGGTGTTCGTGTGTCAAGAAATTCATACCCCCAATTTTGGAATTGTCTAGTCTTTTTCTTTTGGTACACAACTTATTGTAAGTATCATTTTGAGTTCATCCTGAATTTGAGTGGACTTTTGTTTGTTTGCTTTGTTGTTGGTTTCCGTCCATGTTGTGTTATGTGTCATACGGGTGATTGATTTTGTTTTTACCTTTGTGTTTTTAATCCCTTTTTAGCGTCTCGTGTAGATTTGACGTGGTGACATCAGCCCGGAGCAGGCGGCTTTGTTTGTCGTCAGCGGGGCTATAATTTTAAATCGAGTATCTTTTACATAGAAAGTGATGGTTTTAGGAGAGCTGAAAGCAAACAAAAATGGAAACATTGTAAACAGCTGGTCTGTTTATTAGCTCGTTTTTCCCCCTGCACAAGGGCTAAGCTCTTGTGAATAAGCTTATGTGTGTGTGGTATTTTTTCACATCATTTTATTTCATTTCACTCTCAGTTGATGTAGTGTGATAGTGGCCGGGCCTATTCATGCTTGCAATGTATATAATTATAGTCCTCAGTTTGGGACAAGGGAAGGCCAAAGCCAACTTATCAAGTAACCGTTTGTGATTTTGTGTCATTTTTTGTGTTTGTAGTCAAACTTGGTTTAACATTTGGATGTTGTGTTGTAATCTATTGTATATTTTAGCGTAAATATCATATTTTTGCTGTCCGTGCGCTGCAAAATCAACTTTGATGTGTTGTGCATTACATTGTTTGATTATTTTTGTTTTCAAACATTGTTTGATCATGGGCTAAGTCCCATTGAACGGAGGATTAGGAAGAAAAAGCGTGTGTGTGCATACATGCGTTTTGGTTTGGTTTGAACCTTTTTTGCCCCTTTGATTTGTTGGATTTTGATCCGGTGATGCAAGGTCGGGTTGTTGTTTTTTGATGGTTTTATTTTATTGCTGTGCAGGTATTTGTTTTTCGTGACAAAAACGGTTCGAACTCTTGCAACAATCTGGTGAGGAATTTGTCCTATCACTGTATCAGAGACTAAAATGCGTATTTTGGGGCTTGGATGTGATACAAGTTTGCGCTTATGATCCGTGGAACGTTATAAAAGTTTTCCTTAGTTTTATGGACAGCCACTGTACTGTTACATTTGGATGTATCTAACTCCCCGTGGGGATACCGGGGTGGTCTTTCGTAAAAATATAGTTCCTCCACCCTTCTTGATGTTCTGTGCTTGTAACTTTTTCTAATCTGCCACTCTCTTTGACTCTGCCTTTACCCCATTTGCTTTCTATCATCTATTATCTTTTTGACTTACTGGCCCATTCTCCAGCCTTTCTTTTCGCTTTGCTTTCTATCATCTACTATCTTTTCTGACTTATTATTGGGCCCATTTTCCTGCCTTTTTTTTTGCTTTCTCCAAAACAAAGTCCTCCAAATATTTTGTTCTCCTTTGAGCTCCCCCGCCAAATCGGAATGTTTCGGCTGTACGCAGCGGGGAGACCTGTGAAAACTGGAAAACGGGCACATACTGTACTTTACCCATTATGGCCGTATGGCCTGGGAGCGCAGAAAAATAAGAAAAAGGAGGCTGTATCTAAAAGTATGATGAGTACCTTTCCAATACAAAAGGTACTGCAGTACGTTATGGTATCATATGTGGATGGCATCAATCTTCTGTGTACATAAATCTCTTTGTTTCTAATTATTTTAATGGTAGAAAGAAGAAACAGAAGTTTACAGCTGTTTGGGTTGTTTTTTAAAAAGAGAAGGCTCGGGAATTCCCTTCCTCCACCCGTCCCCATTCCGTTTGTTGAGGGGAGACATTGTGCGTGTGGTGAGGCTCACATGACACTTTTCGTTGTGATGTTCTCATTTGAAAAGTCTTAGGACGTTTGGAAGACAAATGGAAAGGAAAACGCTCGTACCCCCTCCTCCTCCTCTGTGTTCTTTGGTTTCTCTCTCCCCCCCCCCCCCCCCCCACCCCCCCCGTCCGACTCACCTCCACTCAATGGTTTTGGAAACAGTTTTTTATATTTTTTAAAGCTTTCCGTTTGAAAAAAAATCTTTGGACTTTTGGAAGACAAATGAATAAGAAAACCGTCTTCCCTTCTTCTTCATCTTTTGTTTGGGTTGTTGTCCCTCCTACTGTCTTTCTAATAATGATCTAAACTTGTTTAATAATTATTTCACTTCATCTTTCATTCTGTTTTGGGCTAGATATTTCCCTTTATCGTACGTGATGGTGTTGACGAACTTTACCATATTTTTGTCTTTTGTACGACTTTTTGTGTCGGCCATGACTGGTGCGTCATTGATCTGCCTCGGTTAAGGTCTCTGTACATCTGAAAATGCCTTCACTCTTTTTCCCCATGGCAACACAGTTGTATATAACTATGTAAGTCGCAATATGGACTTGCCTATGTCACTGTGTTGTCATGGGGAAGGAGTGAATGAAAAATATCCATGTGTACAGAGACTTTAATATGAAGTCGTCAATCTTGTTTCCTTTTCTTTCCTGAGTGCGAAATCTGCTGTCTCGTAAACACCTTCTTTTTTCTTTTATCAGTTTTTCACCCCTCCTTTTCTGAAGTGTTTTTTCATTTCTGTTGAGCTCTGTTGACCTTAAAACTTGTATCGCTGCGTTTTTAGCAGTTCCTGACATTCAATGGATGTTCTACTGTTTGTGTGTGTGGCTGAAATGAGTCACAAGGGGTCCCGTTTGGGGGGGGGAAAGAAGGGGAAAAAAAAAACACCAATTTTTATTATTGAATTTTATCAAGCGCTCTTCAAGGACGAAGATATTGTTCTTAAACTCTGCTGTTGATGCATGACTGCACACATTATTGGGCACTGTTTCAGATAAACTACATGTATGCCATGGACAAACTTAACTGCCCTACTTTTCATAATCATTATGGGCAGGACTCATAAGGCCGGGTTCACATTAGACACGTAATTTCCGAAATACTCGAAACCCTAAATAATTTGGAAAATAACGCATATCTAGGGAAATTCGGACATGTGCGCATATCTTTTCCCTTCTTTTGTTTCACTTTTTTTTGGATTGCGCACGGGTTTCCGCATGAATATCCGCTTATGTGTGTTTTTTAAAACCACGGCCTAAGGCAGTCTGTGCACATTAGATCCGCAATCCGCGAAGGTTCCGTACAGAAACCCCATTCACTTCACATAATCAATAAGCGGACGTGGAAACCCTCATCCGCAATCCCATGCCACGATGTCGATGAATTTGGGTTTTACGTCCTCTCGACCCGGCCGGGCACATACGGGACATAATCCTATTCACTCATTTCTTATACATGTAGCCTATAAGCAAATGGGATCCCGTACAGAACTTGCAGATTGCGGACCTACTGTGTACATACCCTAATTGTCAAGTGCAAAGAAAAGCAAAAGGATTGTTAATTCATTCAACATCCACACAATAGTTGATAAGTGTTTTTGTGTGTGGCTACAAATCGTTCTGAATCGTGATGGCTGCTACCAAGAGGCCTGAATATAGGCTACTAAGAGTGAAAACTCCGCACCTGTCTGAAGCGGTTTTTTTTGGTCTGTTCTCCCATCACTGCGTGTTCACCTACACTCATTGTGAACTCACTCACTGCACTCTATTACCATACATAACACTTCCCCAACCATTCCAGGTTTGGAAGTGAGAAAGTTGAGCTTCATTTTTTGCAAGGTTTGTAGGCTGCGCAAGTCTAATCCCTCTTGGTATAATTCAGGCTTTTTGGTGGTACCTGAAATGTAACAAATTCAATGCCTTTTGCTTCCGTCAATGTTCCTTCAGTCCCCCCATTTGGTACAGTGGTGTGGTGTTCTCACAGTGGATTTTGTTTCTCAACACCGTCTGCACATGTGCGAAGAGTTAGGGATAGGTTTTAAGGGTTAGGGATACGGGATAGGTTTAGGGGTAAGGAGATAGGGTTAGGGTATAAGGTTGTAGGGTCAATTTTAGTGTTGTCTAACGCACAAAGTATAAGATTTGCTGTTACCCCATGATCGATTTCGCACAGTCATGCGTAGACATGTTGAGAACAAAATAATCCAATTTGAGAATGCTACACCGGCCTGTGCACAGAGCAGTACAGCGTGTGCCTGATTTCAGTCATCAATGTAAATAATATTCTGCTGTTTTGAGTGTGCATCGTTTTGCAGTGGAACCTTCCTGTTAAGACCTTCCCTCTATTATAAGACCCCCTCAAAGATGTGGTGTGACCCTTGCAACAAGAGGTCGCCAAATTCCCCCCCCCTCCCCCCCCCCCCCCCCCTTTCATATTCGGACTACTGAGTATCCCCCTCCCTATAGAAGACGCCCTCCCTATTAAAACTTTTTGGGATGAATTTTTGAAGGTCCTGAATACGATGCTTCCATTGTATAGCCTGTCACGAAACGCCATGCAACATCGCCTACCAGTGTTTTTCACAAAAGTCCCATTGTTAACAAGTCCACAATTTTTGGTTCCTCCTCTTCCAATAGGAATTGTTCGGAAATAAATTAAGGGGATTAATTTCATGGTGTGTGGGAGTGATCGACCTTGCCTAATTCAATCAGTCAAACAGGGGGAGTTACTCTGCCATCAGGTAGATCCTCAGCGGCTCTCGCCTCGTGTGTTTGAGTAAACATAATAGCACTTAGAACACCGTACGTTATTTCTAAAATGCATGTCATTTATATGTTTCTCTATTAAAAAAATGGTTTGCAAATCGATGACCTCGCATCCCTGCTGTTTCAAGCTCGCACGGCCATGCCGCATGGTTTTGACCGGTAAGTCGAGGTAATCAGCTGCTAATTTCTCACGAAATGCTTCTCCTCCTCCTATTATTTTCCCCCGAAATTGTCAATTTAAGACTAATTTAATAGTTCTGGGTTTTTATAAGCAAGTGGGTGTGTGCGTTTTGGATGCACATGTGATGGCTAAAGTTATGGCAGTGTTTTTTGTGTTAGTTTGTTGGCGTTGCAAAGAGAGAGAGAGAGAGAGCAGAGAGAGGAGAGGAGAGAGAGAGAGAGAGAGAGAGAGAGAGAGAAGAAAGAGGAGAGAATCACTTCAACACGTTTTAGAACACAATTGAACAATTCAATCAACTAATTCTGACAAAAAGTTTAAAAAATAAAAAGAAGAATAAGTCCATTCCATATTTTTGGTTAAATTTTATAGTTTAGCTGTAGAAAGCAAGCCACCTTGGAACAAATCAAGGTCACAAATGAGAAAAGGGCGTAAAAGGGCCGCGAGGGCCACTTCTAGCCCTAATCACTACTACTTAGTACTACTACTCGTTTTAAATTTGAAAATGTATCTAAATCACAAGGAGAGGGTGGGGTGGGGTGGGGGGCATAAAAGAAAAAAATGTTGCAAATACTACAGTGCGAAACACTCAAAGGGAGATAATTTGTTTAGCATGATAGGAAGCAAAGATCATCACACTGTGATTTTGGTATTCTACATCTCACATAATACCATATTTCATGAGATATGAAACACAAATGAACTTATAGTACATTGATGAATACTGCTTATCTGTTGCTGAAATACCCACACTTACCAACAACATACGGCGCTAAATCTTAATAAACCAAATCGAAGCGGGGGGGGGGCACACATACGTTAAACATTCATAACGCAGCGAAAAACATTATATAATGAGCGCTGAACAAGTGTGATAACAGACACACACGTATGAGAGAAAGAGACCTAAAGGGAAGAAAGAGAGAGGAAGAGAATAAGGCTTTCATGACGGGGAAACAGGTGCATGCTAGTTAAAGTTTTTTGAAATTATATTTGAAAGCAGAGAGGGTCGGTCGGTGACGGAGGGAGAGGGGCAAGTTTGTTATAATACACACACACACATAGTTCATAAAACAAAAACCCTCATTTAAAATTATTTGTATCTGAATTGCTATCCAGGTCTGAAAGAAAATAATGTCTCGACTGAAACATCTTAAGCCCATTTACACTTGCCTATCTTGCGGGTATCAGACCGGTTTGAAAACGGTTCTGTGCATTTACACTACACTTGAAACCGGTTTATAGAAAGCGGTTTCGGACCTGCTAGCGACACAGGTCGTGAGACTGGTTTCAGTCTGTTTGGATGCCAGACATCTGCATACACACGTGCCCTCCTCCCTCCCTTACCGGGCTTGTGTGGGCAAAGTAATCACTGAGAGCAGTGCAGGGTCTACATTCTTGTCACTTTTCTTTTTCTGTTACGAACATGGATGACGAAGCAGGAACACAGATGACGAAGCAGGAAGCACAGGCGAAACCATGTGCCTGCCTGCTGAAGCGCCGCCTATACCTGGGGGGAATCCCTGGAAGGTCAGCGTGTGGCGGCGCTGTCAGAATCAGTGCACAGTGGTTTTCGCGCTGTGTTACCTGCTTCGTCATCTGTGTTTCCTGGCGTCGTCGTCCATTTTCGTGAGAGAAAAGAAGTGTGGACAAGAATGTAGAACTGCACTGCTCTCGATGAAATTTCACGCGAAGCGGTAAGGCACAGGGGACACGTGCGCACAAGAGTGTCTGGCATCCAAACAGATCGAAACTGGGCTCAGACTCTGTGTCGCTAGCAGGTCCGAAACTGCTTTCTATAAACCGGTTTCAAGTGTAGTGTATATGCACAGAACCGTTTTCAAACCGGTCTGATACCCGCAAGATAGGCAAGTGTAAATGGGCTTAAGATGTTTCAGTCGAGACATTATTTTCTTTCAGACCTGGATAGCAATTCAGATACAAATAATTTTAAATGAGGGTTTTTGTTTTATGAACTATGTTGGTGTGTGTGTTAGTGTGCAGAGGCTGTCCCATATCCGCGTCCGTCAGTGACCGGACCCTCTCTGCACATGTTCAGATTCAAACCTTAAAACCAGCACCTGTTTCCCCGTCATTGAAGACCATTCTCGCTTTCCCTCATCTTTTCTTCCCCTTTAGGTCTATTTCTCATGTACTGTGTGTCTGTTATCTTGCTGGGGGGGGGGGGGGTTCGTCTTCATTATATAATGTCTTCGATGCGTTGTGAATGTTCAACGTATGTGTGCGCTTCGATTTGATTTATATAAAGATTCAGCGGCCGGGGTTGTTTGGATGTTGTTATGGCGCACGAGCAGTATTCATCATGTCTAAGTCATTTGTTGCATATCTCGTGATAGGTATTGATGGAGATTTGAATACAAAACAGTGTGATGATCTTTGCTTCCTAGCATCTAAACAAAGTATCTCCCTTTGAGTGTTCGCACTGTAGTATTTGGACACTTTTTTTCTTTTAAAAAAAAATGGGCACAAACCGTTTGGTATCACTACTCATGCTCCACCAGAAGCACGGCGTGCGCCAACCGTGCTTCGCAACCCACGCTTGCTTCTCCATTGACAAATAAAAAAAATTAAAACTGCCCCCCACCCACACCCCACCCTCTCCTTGTGATTTAGAATACATTTTTCAAATTTAAAACGAGCTGTAGTAGTAAGTAGTAGTGATTAGGGCTAGAAGTGGCCCTCGCGGCCCTTTTACGCCCTTTCTCATTTGTGACTTTGGTATGTTTCAGGGTGGCTTGCTTTCTACATCTAAACTATAAAATTTAGCAAAAATAATTATGGAATGGACTTTTTCTTCTTTTTATTTTTTAAATTTTTTGTCAGAATTAGTTTATTGAATTGTTCAATTGTTATCATCAAACGTGTTTGAAGTTATTCTCTCTCTCCTCTCGCTCTCTCGCTCGTCTCTCTCTCTCTCTCTCTCTCTCTCTCTCCTCTCTCCATCACTTCCCCTCTCTCTTGTTTGCAAAGCACAACTTAACACAAAACCCTGCCAAACTTGCGTCATCACATGTCATCCAAAAGTACACCAAAAAAAACACTTGCTTATAAAAAACCCAGACTATAAATATTCTTCAATAGCATATATATGCGGGGGGGGGAAAAAACTAGGGAAGAGCACTTCGTGTGAATATTAGAGTTGATTATTTTGACTTAATCGGTCAAAACCATAGCATTGGTGACATATCTCTCTACTCAGCTTGAAACAGGCAGATGCGAGTCCGCTCCTTGCAAACATTTTTGTAATAGAAAAAATAAAACATGACATACAATTTTAGAATGACGCACGTGTTCTAGTGCTTTTATTGTCTACTCAAACACTCTAGGCGAGAGCTAGGGATCTAACCATATGGTAGAGTAGCTTCCCCTGTTGGAACGGACTGAGTTAGGCAAGATCACTCATCGACGCACCTTGAAAATACTCCCCTTAATTATTTCCGAACAAAATTCATATTGAAGAGGTAGAACAAAAAGGGTGACTTGGTACACAATGGCTTGGTGAAACACCGGTAGGCCGTGTTGCATCGGAGTTTCGCGACAGCTATACAATGGACCTCCAGTATTTTAAGACCGTCAAAATCAGCCCCAAAGGTCTTGAATAGGGAGGGACTCTTCACTCTTAGGTGGACACTCTCAGCAGTCCAGATATTTGAAGGGGGGGGGGGGGGGAAGTGTGCGAACATTGTTGCCAGGCACATACACACCACATCTTAGAGGGAGTATTTATAATAGAGGGAAGGTCTTAACAGGAAGGTTCCACTGCAAAACGATGCACACTCAAAACAGCAGAATATTATTTACATTGATGACTGAAATCAGGCACACGCTGTACTGCTCTGTGCACAGGCCGGTGTAGCATTCTCAAATTGGATTATTTTGTTCTCAACATGTCTGAGCATGTGCGAAATCGATCATGTCTTACCATCAAATTTTATCTTTTGTGTAGTCGACACTAAACTGACCCCTACCCTATCCCTAACTCTATCCCTAACCCTATTCCTATCCCAAACCCTAAACCTATCCTAAACTCTTCGCAAATGCGCAGACATGTTGAAAACAATTCCAATTTTTTTCTTTGAGAACACCGACACCTGCCCCAAAAGGCTGAAGAACATTGACGGAACACACAAAGGCATTGGATTTTTTGTTTCCATTTCAGTACCACCAAAGCCTGAATCTATACGAGAGTGATTATACTTCGCAGCCTACACCCTTGCCAGAAGAGAATCCAACTTTCTCCTTCCCCAACCTGGCAAGTGGGAAGTGTTATGTATGGTAACAGAGGCAGTGAGTGAGTTCACAATGTAGTGTAGGTGAAAGGGTGTGAGTAAAAGACAAAAAACCGCTTCAGACAGGTGCGGAGTTTTCACTCTTAGTAGCCTATATTCAGGCCTCTTGGTAGCAGCCATCACGATTCAGAACGATTTGTAGCCACACACAAAAACACTTATCAACTATTGTGTGGATGTTGAATGAATTAACAATCCTTTTGCTTTTCTTTGCACTTGACAATTAGGGTATGTACACAGTAGGTCCGCAATCTGCAAGTTCTGTACGGGATCCCATTTGCTTATAGGCTACATGTATAAGAAATGAGTGAATAGGATTATGTCCCGTATGTGCCTGCCCAGGTCGAGAGGACGATAAACCCAATTTATCGCAGCGTGGATGGGATTGCGGAAATGTGAGGTGTTTCCAGTCCGCTTATTTGTTGGTAAGCTGCTCGTGGGGTGTCTGTACTGGAATTCGCGGGAGTGCGGGTCCTAATGCGCGCTGCCTCTAAGGCTGTGTACCCGCATAAGCGGATAAGTCCATGTGGAATCCCGTGCGCAATCCAATAAATAAATGGGGTGGAAAGAAGAGGAAAAGATTTGCGTCACATGTCCGAATTTCCCCTATATGCGTAAACTTCTTTCTTTCCACGTTATTTTAGTGGGTTTCCGTACGGAATTTACGTGTCTAATGTGAAACCCGGCCTTATTGATTATGAAGAAGTAGGGCAGTTAAGTTTGTCCATTGCATACATGTAGTTTATCGAACATCCCAATAATGTGTGCAGTCATGCATCACAGCATAGGGGGGGGGGGAAAAAAAAGGGGAAAAAGGGGGAAAAAAAAAGAAGAAGGAAGAAGGGAAATGAAGAGTTTAAGAACAATATCTTCGTCCTTGAAAAGCGCTTGATAAAATTGAAAATAATAAAAATGTCTTCCTTTTCCACGGGACCCCTTGTGACTCATTTCAGCCACACACACAAACAGTAGAACATCCATTGAATGTCAGGAACTGCTAAAAACGCAGCGATACAAGTTTTAAGGTCAACAGAGCTCAACAGAAATGAAAAAACACTTCAGAAAAGGAGGGGTGAAAAACTGATAAAAGAAAAAAGAAGGTGTTTACGAGACAGCAGATTTCGCACTCAGGAAAGAAAAGTGTGAAACAAGATTTGCGACTTCATATTAAATTCTCTGTACACATGGATATTTTTCATTCACTCCTGCCCCATGACAACACAGTGATAGGCCATCCATAATGCGACTTACATAATTTCATAACTGTGGTTGCCATGGGGAAAGAGTGAAGCATTTTCAGATGTACAGAGACCTTAACCGAGGCAGATCAATGACGCACCAGTCATGGCCGACACAAAAAGTCGTACAAAAGACAAAAATATGGTAAAGTTCGTCAACACCATCACGTACGATAAAGGGAAATATCTAGCCCAAAACAGAATGAAAGATGAAGTGAAATAATTATTAAACAAGTTTAGATCATTATTAGAAAGACAGTAGGAGGGACAACAACCCAAACAAAAGATGAAGAAGAAGGGAAGACGGTTTTCTTATTCATTTGTCTTCCAAAAGTCCAAAGATTTTTTTTCAAACGGAAATCTTTAAAAAATAAAAACTGTTTCCAAAACCATGAGTGGATGGTAGTGGACGGGGGGGGGGGGGGTGGGGGGGGGAGAGAGAAACAAGAGACAGGGAGGAGGAGGGGTACGACAGCGTTTTCCTTTCCATTTGTCTTTCCAAACCGTCCTAAGACTTTTCAAATTAGAACATCACGCACGAAAAGTGTCCATGTGAGCCTCACCACACGCACATGTGTTTTTTTTTTTTTTTTCCCCCCCCCCCCCCCCCCCCCCCCCCCCCCCCCCCCACCCCCCCCCCCACCCCCCCCCCTCCCCCCCCCCCCCCCAGCAACAAACGGAATGGGAACGGGTGGAGGAAGGTAATTCCCGAGCCTTCTCTTTTTAAAAAACAACCCAAACAGCTGTAAACTTCTGTTTCTTCTTTCTACCATTAAAATAATTAGAAACAAAGAGATTTATGTACACAGAAGATTGATGCCATCCACATATGATACCATAACGTACTGCAGTAAACAGGGGGTGTATTGGAAAGGTACTCATCATACTTTTTTAGATACAGCCTCCTTTTTCTTATTTTTCTGCGCTCCCAGGCCCATACGGCCACAATGGGTACGTATGTGTCCGGTTTTTTCAGTTTTCACTGGTCTCCCCGTTGCCGTACAGCCGATACATTCCGATTTTGGGGGAGCTCAAAGGAGAACAAATTATTTGGAAGATTTTTTGGAGAAAGACAAAAAGGCTGGGAGAATGTGCCAGTAAGTCAGAAAGATAGTAGATGATAGAAAGCAAATAGGGGAAAAGGCAGGAGAATGGGGCCGATGATTCAGAAAGATAGTAGATGATAGAAAACAAATGGGAAAAGACCATAGAGTGAAAGTGAGTGACAGATTAGAGGAAGTTACGTGTACAGAACTTCCAGAAGGTGGGGGGACTTTTTTTTTTTCGAAAGACCCCCCCGGTATCCCCCGGGGAGTTAGATACATCCAAATTGTAGCGTACAGTGGGCTGTCCATAAACAAGACTATAACGTTCCACGGATCATAAGCGCAAACTTGTATCACATCCAAGCCCCAAAATACGCATTTTAGATCTCTGATACAGTGGATAGGACAAATTCCTCACCAGACTTGTTGCAAGAGTTCGAACCGTTTTTTGTCACGAAAAACAAATACCTGCACAGCAATAAAATAAAACCATCAAAAAACAACAACCCGACCTTGCATCACCGGATCAAAATCCAACAAATCAAAGGGGCAAAAAAGGTTCAAACCAAACCAAAACGCATGTATGCACACACACGCTTTTTCTTCCTAATCCTCCGTTCAATGGGACTTAGCCCATGATCAAACAATGTTTGAAAACAAAAATAATCAAACAATGTAATGCACAACACATCAAAGTTGATTTTGCAGCGCACGGACAGCAAAAATATGATATTTACGCTAAAATATACAATAGATTACAACACAACATCCAAATGTTAAACCAAGTTTGACTACAAACACAAAAAATGACACAAAATCACAAACGGTTACTTGATAAGTTGGCTTTGGCCTTCCCTTGTCCCAAACTGAGGACTATAATTATATACATTGCAAGCATGAATAGGCCCGGCCACTATCACACTACATCAACTGAGAGTGAAATGAAATAAAATGATGTGAAAAAAATACCACACACACATAAGCTTATTCACAAGAGCTTAGCCCTTGTGCAGGGGGAAAAACGAGCTAATAAACAGACCAGCTGTTTACAATGTTTCCAATTTTTGTTGCTTTCAGCTCTCCTAAACCATCACTTTCTATTGCTACAAGATTAAGATTAAAATTATAGCCCCGTCGACAGCTAAGGCCATGTCAGTGCTGTCACCACGTTAAATCTTACCACGTATTTAAAAAAGGGATAAAAACACAAGGTAAAAACAAATCAAACTCGGATGACAATAACAAACAGGGATGGAAAACAACAACGAAAGCAAACAAACAAAAGTCCACTCAAATTCAGGATGAATCAAATGATACTTACAATAAAGTTGTACCAAAAGAAAAAGACGAGACAATTCCAAAATTTGGGGTATGAATTCTTGACACACCAACACCCAAAAATGTCAGATTATAACAATCACAATGAACACGCAATAGCACTAAATACGTTCCCGCGCGCACATGCACGCGACACACACACACACACACACCCAACACCACACACACACACACCCACCCAAACACAACACACCACACACACCACACACCACACACACCACTCCCTCTCTCTCTCTGTTGGCAATGTATAGAACAGCACAAGTCATGTTTCACATTTCAACAGCAAATTCGGGCCAGTACTGGCTCATAACATAACACTAATTATTTCAGAAGGCTACAAACGCCAACATCACACACTGCCATTGAAACACACCATGCTGTACATGGAATGATATATCATGCAGTACTCCATAACAACCCGACAAGAAAAGGATCAGAAATGGGGGGAAATTCTACAAAAAACTCCAAACAATTTAAAAACACACACCCACCCACACAAACAAAACCCCAACAAACCCCAACTTTTCATCCTTTAGATCTTCAACGTATCCAAGACACGAGGATACAAAATAAGGAAGAAAGACATCTGGAAAAAAAATTCCGATTTCCATTATTCGGCAAATTTGTAGTTAAGACACCCCTCCTATCAAATTTTCGCATTGATTTGTTTTTTAAACCGAGAAGCAACATTCCGGATCCGCCGTTCTCGGGAAAGGGATAGGGTTAGGATCAGCCTAGGAAAGGGAAGAGCCAAGGAAATGTTTCAAAATGTGCCCAATCTGCACAAACGCTAAACCTGAAAATGTTCAGACTTTTTCTTTGGGTACTTACTTCGTCTACCAAACAAACAAGACCACCTCCCCAAAACCCCAAAAGACCACCACCCCAAACCCCAAAAAGCCACGCTGATTGTCGCTACACCCGTGCTTGAGGTTGGCTGCAAAATCTGATAAACACAGCCATCAGTTTGCTTAAATAAACAGCATTTCACTTTTTATGTTTGGCCACAAATTAATCGCAATAATAATAATGCTAGCTACAACGGAATACAATGTTGTTCTCGTCTCTAAAAACAACAACAACAACAACACACAAATATCGACAACACCGACAACACTCCAAACAATAAATACTTATTTTAGCGTTTTAACCGGTGAGCCTCTATTGGCCTACGCATGTTTTGCCCACAAGCGTTTCACCTACGCACGTTTCGCCTACTGTCGTTTCATTGACAAACTGATAAGTAGTCTCGTTTCGCCTAGATAATGACACACGTACCACCCACAAAACAGAACCATAATATACATGTACTAAACTGTTAAGCAATGTTGAATTTAAGAACAGCGTCATTTCCATTGAGGCACATTGATGACTACGAACACTAGTATGCAAAATAAATAGTAGTTAAAAATTGAAGAAAATATAGAGAGGGGGGGTGAGAAGAGAGAGAGCGATAGAGAGAGAGAGAGAGAGAGAGAGAGAGAGAGAGAGAGAGAGAGAGAGATGGAGAGGACCAGAGGAGAGAGACAGAGAACAGGGAGAGAGAGAGAAACAGACTAGAACGAGCAGAGAGAGAGTAAAGAAAGAAACAGACAGAAAGACAGGCATAGAGAATGAGGGAGAGGAGAGACGAGTCAGCGACAGAGAGGGAAAAAAAAAGATGGATGGAACGAGAGCGAGAGAGGGGAGGAAGAGAGACAGACAGGGAAGAGAGGGTGGAGAGGGGTTGAGAGAAGATGCAGACCAAGAGAGTCAGACAAGAGAGGGGAAAAGGAGAGAGGAGGATGGAGGAGGGAGATAAACAGAGACACACAAGGAGAGGGGGGGTAGAGGAGAGAGGGGGGAGAGTGAGATATATATAATATATATATTGCAGACAGAGAAATAGAGTCATAGACAGAGGGAAAAAGAGGACGGAAGGAGGTAGAGAGAGGACAGAGACAGACCGGATAGAGAGAGATAGTGAAGAGAGAGAGAGACGAGAGAGGAGAGGAGAGAGAGCAGAGAGAGAGAGAAAGGAGAGAGAGAACAGACAGACAGACAGAGAAGATAGAAGAGAGAGAGAGAGAGAGAGAGAGAGAGAGAGAGAGAGGAGAGAGAGACAGACTAGACAGACAACTCACAATTTCTTTTAATTTTGCAGTGTGCTCCTTCGGTTTAATAAACCCCCCAGTAAAATTCACAATAAACTGGTAAAAAAGTCAGATTTAACCATCTTATGTGTGGCAAATACTAGGGATGCGTGGGCGAAACGAGACACTCAGTGTGAGCCAAACGACACAGCCGACACACTAAATGCAAACGAAGCGGCAGATTACGTACATCAAAGAATAGGCGAAACGCGTAGTAGGCGAAAACGCACGTAGGCCGAACGTGGAACGGCAAAAAAAAAAACCACTAAAAACCCCGTTTTAACTGGGTTTGCCATATCACATTTTTGCCTTTAGCAATTAATTCTTCCAGTCTTGCCATACTTTCACGGGGCCTTTAAATCTCAAGAAAACGAGGGGCAATGTCCACATTTTGAGAAGACAATAAAGGTATTGGTGAAAACAACATCCACTGCCTGTTGGACTGTTTTCCGTCATTATATTACCCCCCTTATTACGGTCGAAAAAGTGGGTTCCTTCTTTCTGTAAATGAGTCATCTCCCCGAACCTTCATACTGTCAATGGATTATCTTCTCTTACAGGAGATGAACGTAGACAATGCCCAACAATCTCTATTGACATAAACGAGTCAAGGGTAAGGAGGCGGGCAGTAGGTGATGGAGGAGGAAGAGGAGGACAAGAGGAAGGTCAAGTGTTTCGTGACATATGGCTACTCCACCCAAAACCTGAACACAAAATCTGTTTGTTGTTCACACGTAAAACTTCCTCCCCGTTGATCAAAGTTTTAACGTCGATGGAATTTATTAAACTTGTATCTCAATTTTGGTAGTTTTGAGGGGAAATGAAAATAACTGTTTAAAAAATGTACCTTGTTGACCACAATTGATTAACTATGATGATATGTTGTTCAAGACATTGCGAGTTTAGTGCAGTCCTGCCAAATTTTGTTAAAATTAATTTGAAACATTTTTTTATGGACGTAAAAAACCCGAAGATACACGGTTTTTTGTCCATTAACTAGTATCTGAAATTTGGGACTTACGAGTTTTTCCCCCTTCCTATTTTCACAACCTCATTTACTCCAGATAGAAAGTCGTTGGAGATACGAGTACAAGCTTTTGGTGGAAGGTGGCGGAAAAAAATAGAAAGATGATTGTTATGATTCTAACTCAAATCCCCCCAAAATCGAGATACGACGTTTTTTAATTTCACCGATCATTATTCTGTTCATCCAGTCAACATCGCCAAATAATGATTTTGCAGATAGAAATTCCAAAAAAAAGTTTTAAAAGTATTTCTCCCATTCCTGTTCATTGGCCACCGTTGATTTGGTAATAGTTTATGGATATCATCTTTGCATTGCATTGCTTCGAGGCATGAATGAAAACGTTTTCTTTTTTCTCTCCATGCAGTCCGTGTTGTCTGTGTGCAGACGTTACAGTTGACTTCAAGCTCTGCATACAACTCCATTGTACCATCCATACACAAATACCCAACACTATAGTTCATCTAGCGAATGACACTTTTTCAGTCAGTTTGTGAAGACAGATACAGAGGATAATTCAACCTGCGACTGTGACTACCTCTAACCAAGGGAATGGCTTTGGTGACACAAGGAAGCTTCTCACACAGTCTTCTTCTTCTTCTTCTTCATCGTTCGCTCAGACAGGACCCCCAGTGACCCCCAGTGGCCCGGGGCGAAGGCTGTGCCGTAGGCCCGCCGAAGTTGTGTCCTCCTGGTATTGTGGCTTGGGGTGGTGTTGTGGTGTGCCGTCCCAGCCGAAGATCTTTCCTCCAAAAGAGGAGCCGAAGAATCTTTTCCTTTTTTTCCGGAAACCGGTCGGTGTCCGGAAACACGGTGTGTCCGACGGGCCAAGTTTCCGTCTCGCAGGTTCTGGAATGTTCGACAATCCTGTAGGATATGACCAACAGTCATGTCAGGGGTACACAGGGGAATCTCCAATGTGGAACTTTACAAAAATGTGATGCCTGAGTCTGGAGTGTCCAGTCCTCAGTCTTGTCAAGATTACTTGGTCTTGTCTGGAGAGGTGGTGGTAGGCATCCCTGGCGCGGTGGTTTGGATGTTGTTGCCATCTTCTCCTCCTCTTCTTCTCACTCAGCTGTCATCCCTTTCGCTTCAATCTTCTCCTCAGCTTCTCCTTTAGAATGGCTTTTGCTTCGCCATAGGTCTGAAACGCCGCAGGTCTACATGCATCAAGTAGGCTGAAAAGCACTAGGTTGTTCATTATATGTGACACCATACACAACAAGGGACTAAAGTGATTGTCAATAAACTGTGACCACATAACCAAACAACTGCCTGTCACAAAAAAAACAATCAAGCCAGCAAGTTTGCACAACAGGGGAAGCCGACTCAAACTATTGTGGTTCGTGACCAGCATGATA
>JAGGCT020004036.1:2695332-2710355 GCA_017654935.2 Phymorhynchus buccinoides
CAGAAGGTGACAAAGCAAGGAGGTGACAAAGCAGGAGGTGACAAAGGGGGTGCGCAAAGGAGAGATGAAAAAGCGAGTGGATTTCAGTCGATTTCAGTCGAAATCTAGGTATAATGTGTTTGATTATTTCAGTGAATACGTGAAGTGAGGTGTGTGTGTGTGTGTGTGTGTGTGTGTGTGTGTGTGTGTGTGATTGGTGTGTGTGAGTGTGTACGTGTGTGTGTGCATTCGCGCCCGACGTGTATGTGGCGCGTGCCAGTGCGTGAGCGCGATCTTAAGTGTAGTATACGTAGTGTGTGTTGTGTCGAGTCAAGTCACGTAAAGTCAAAATGTTATTTAAAGATGGACATGAGTAAGTCAACATACATGCTCTTTTCCATCACATGAACATAAGCCAAACATACCATGCACGAAACATAACCCAACTGATTAAGGACATAGAAAATATAAAGAAAAAAAAAGAGCATATAAAAATATTTACAGTAACACCACAGAAAGCCTTATGAAAAACGCACTTACAATATCAACATAGTGTGCCACATATTAAAGAACAAAAACTGGGACGCATGGGTTATGCGCCAGATACATTCACACAGCTTTTAAACTCACACACTAGTTTTAGTTTTGGGCGGGGATGGGACTAGGAGACGAGTGTCTGCGTGTATGTGCGTTGCGTATGTGTCTATGTGTGCGCGCGTGTTGTGTGTGCGTGTGTGTGCGTGTGTATGTGTGTGTATGTATGTTGCTGGTGTGCGCGTGGCGCCGTGTCCTGTATGTCGTGTGTGTGGTGTTATGCAATCATGAATCATTTGGATGTCTGTGTAACTTTAACTTGAACGACAAGTAAAATTAGTAATAGTTTCGTTTGTGTTGTTGTCCGATGATCATTCGAGCCTATCATGATTGGGGAAATGGGCGCGGGAGGGGGTCTTCTGCGCCGGGCAGTGGGGGGCCTAGCTGCTTCCTCAAAGCCGCCGTCATCAAACAGCTGGCTGACACAGCGCGCCAGGGACTACTAGCAGGGACAGGGATCATGGTAGAGACAGAGTCTGTCCGTACCTCCACACTCATAGAGGAAGCAACTAGCCATCCAGTTGAACTCTCGCAGGTGTTGAAGAAGGTAATGTTTGAAGTACATGTTGTTGCGCACACCAGATCGAAGGAGGTCGCAGAGTCCTCTCTTTCACACTTTATTGAAAGCTCCTTGAGAGGTCAAAGAAACACAGCAAGGTTTATTTCTCTTAGGAAAGAGTCCTCAATATCTGGACCAAAAAGAGCCAGACTCGGTTATCCGGAACTTCTGTAGTCCAGTCTGGGTTGCGTGAGAGGATGTTGTGCCCCTCCAAGAAGAAAGTAGGTGGCGGTTGGACAGCCTTTCAGCAGCTTTCCAAAACAAGCTCAGGAGGGCTGATGTGGTCTGTGGCTGCGGGGGTCCTTCCTGCCTTCCCCTTCTTGGAATGGTTGTGGTTTCAGCTCCTTCCAGATGGAAGGTACAATAGCATGTCACCAGTGATGCCATCATTCCTGTGGCGCCTAGATGCAGCTTGTATATATATGCTTTGTTTCCAGTTCTTCATGCTGAAAGTTCACTCATGCGCTGTCATTGTGCTTGGGGACGATGGAAGGAGTTCTGCGGTTCTTTCAACATGTTTGGTGCGTTACTTTGGACCATGCGGATTGAGGTTCTGTGTGGTAGAGCTCAGCGATGCTGTTACTGCTGCCTTTGCTGTCTCAGCTGATTGTTCTGATCAATGACTGTTTTGACTCGCGGGGTGGTTTCATTTAGCTGCTTTGTCAGCTTCAGATCCCAGCTGCCTGTTCCATGCTAATGAGAGGCTGTCTTCTCAGGCCAACTCTGTCGGTTGCCTGCACTTTTCTTTGAGTAAACCAAGGTTTCGCTCGGTTTTGTCCCTTCTACATTGACATCTGTGGGAGAGCTATCCAATGGGCTCCTGGCTTCGTTAGGGTCTCTTGAATGTGATCAAGCTCAGACGTACAGTCAGGGTAATAGTTTCTGCGTACTTCCTTGGACTTGACACCTTCGCTGCTCAAGATGCCTTGTGGAAGTCCTTGGAGTTTGATGCGGTGTCATGTGATATACCAGTCGGATGTTCTTCTTTCTTAATTCTTGCTTGAAGAGTTCCCAGATTGGCTTTTTTTGTAGTTCCAGCTTGCTGGGAGTCTGTGAGAAGGATTTAACCTGTCTTTGGATGGTAATGACAATGGCCTGCGGGTGGCTACCCTCCCAGCTGGTGGCACACCTCCGCCCAGGGCTATGATGTAGGATGTCATCAGTAGCAAAGCCAGGCAGGAGTGCGGTGGTCTTCCATGATTGAAAGTAGAAGGTGGGTGGAGTATCAGGTCAGGGTCATCTAAATTAGCTGGTGCTGATGCTCCAGTCTCCACATCCTCTCCTTTCTATTCCTGTTGAGCTCCCGGGCTAGCCCCAGCTGGGGTGAGTGGCTGTGTAACTCTTCTGTAATAATCCAAGCTATTCGGGGCAACCGAGGTGTTAAAGCTGCTGTTCCCTATCCTGATGTTATGGGTTTTGTGTGTGTAACGCGCACTTTACCATATCTGATGTGATGTGTTGTTGTGTGTGTAATGCTGTTTCCCCTATCTGATCAGTGTTTTGTGTGGGTTAAAGTTGTACTTTACCATATCCTGATGTATGAGTATTTGTATATGTTAACGCTCACTGTGTCTTACCATATCCTGAGGTTAGGTGTTTGTTTGTGGTTTGTCCATCACTTTGTGTGTGTTAGTTACAGTGTTCCCTATCTCGACTGTGTAGGTGTTTCGGCTGTTAGTCGTCGTGTGTCCCGTTTTCGTTGTGGTGTGGTCGGCTTTATGCTAAACCTGTGGTTTTACCTCCAACCCTAGGGTGTCAGTCCAGCGTGTGTAGTGTGTGTTTGTGTCGTGGTGTCAGGTGTTCGTTCTTCGCTTATACATTTAAGTTTCTTTCTTTTTTTCCTATCCGATGGTGGTGTTTTTGTAGTGTGTTAACATTGTGTTTTTCGTAACGTAAGGCGGTTTGTGTTTTTCCTAATCATGAGTGCACGGGTTTAGGCTATGTGTGTGTGTTCCTCATCCCCACCCCCCTGAGTTGTAGGTGTTTTTGTGTGTTAACGGTATGTTTTACCTATCCTGATGTGTAGGTGTTTTTCTGTGCGATAATACTGTGTTTTCCTATCTTGAGGGTAGAGTTTTCTGTGCGCTAACACCTTTTCCCTATCCTGATGTGTAGATGTTTTTCTCGTGCGCTAACACTGTTTTCCCTATCCTGATGTGTAGGTGTTTTTTTTCTGTGCGCTACATCATGATGTGTCAGGTGTTTTCTGTGCCGCTAACACTGTGGTTTTCCCTTATCTGATGTGTAGATGTTTTCTGCTGCGCTAACCCTGTTTTCCCTCAATACTGATGTCGTAGGTGTTTTTCTGTGCGCACATCCTGATGTGTAGGTGTTTTTTCGTGCGCTAACACTGCGTTTTCCCTATTCCTGATGTGTAGGTGTCTTTCTGTGCTCTAACACGGTGTTTTCCTATCCTGATGCTGTAGGTGTGTAGGCTGTGTGTGTTGTGTTTTCACTATCCTGATGTGTAGGTGTTTGGCTGGTGTGTGTTGTTTTCCCTATCTGATGTGTAGTGTTTTGGTGTGTTGGTGTTTTCCCTATCCTGATTAGTGTAGGTGTTTAGTGTGTGGTTTTCCCTATCCTGATGTGCAAGTGTTTATGTGTGTTGTGCTCTTCCCTATCCTGATGTGCAAGGTTATGGTGTTGTGTTTCCCTATCTGATGTGCAGGTGTTTTAGTTGGCAGCACTTGGTGTGTTTTCCATATCTGATATGCAAGTGTTTATGTGTGTGTGGTTTCCCTATCCTGATGGCAAAGCGTTATGTGTGTGTGTTTCCCTACCTTGAGTGCAAGTGTCTGTTCTGTGCGCGACTCTGTGCTTTCCCTGATCCTGATTTCTGTCCTATGCGAAGCAGCACCCCACGGCCGACAATGACCTCAACGAATCGCAACGAAAACGCGGCAAGTGAAGTGTCGGGTCCTCGTCCAGACTCGACCAGCGAAAGAACTAGCACATACAGTGGAACGTCCGATGTAGCAGGCAACCTAACGAAGACCTCAGGATAACAACACTCCCCAAACTCGTTTTTGCCTAGGAAAAGGAACACTCCCTTCTTGGAAAATAACATCCCCTTACGCAGCAGCAAAAGACGTTCAGGAAAATAAAGACTGCATTGATTCTAGGCAAATGATGAAATATGATTAGCGTGTATCCTTAAACTAGAAAGGACGGAACCGCGGCAAACTTACACAAAAAGAGACTAATAAGTTGTGTTGCTGACATGGTTGTTGTATGTATAATCCCTAAATCCCTCTAACACACACCACACAGGACACAACAGACACACACCACAACACACATATGCACCAAACAACAGACCAGACACACACACAGACTACACAACACACACACCCCCCACAACACACACACAGAAAGCAGAGAGAGAGAGAGAGAGAGAGAGAGAGAGAAGAGAGAGAGAGAGAAGAGGTGAGAGAGAGAGAGAGAGAGGTGGGGATGGGGAGGAGAAAAAACAAGATGAAGATGGATCTCTCTCTCTCTCTCTCTCTCTCTCTTCTCTCTCTCTCTTCTCCTTCTCTCACTCTCTCTCTTCTCTTCTGTCTCACGACAGCGGTGAGGAGTATTCAAAGATATTTGTGTTATGAGATAGTTTTTGTAAAACAATAATGGTATATAAACAATTATTACTAGCACTCTCATATTTGTGTATGTTGTCTTGCGAAGACACTATAAACAATTGCTTAATTTTAAGAGGATAGTATTACCCTTCAAAAATATTGGAACGATTCTACAATATTTCGGAGCACAGTTAAATATGTCCTTGCATCAAAGAAGTAAAGCAAAATTCGATCCCCATGATGAATGTTCAATCATTCACAAGTGTTTATTAAGCTCATGCTGAAAATGTTGATTCTTTTGATGGCTGTAAATGATCATGGAAATGTTAATTTTCTAATGATCTGAATGCAGAATCCGTTTCATTGACAGTTCATATACAGAAATGTGAAGTTGAAGCACCGTCAAAAGCTGAAATGTGTAAGTCAGCTGGTGATGACGGATTGTGTGGTGAATTTGCACAACAAATCACAATGCGTGGTAATATTCTTACATACGTTAAGAAGTATTTGATTCAGGTTAGACTTTCCAAAAGTTGGTGTAATTTCTATCATACTACCTTATTATAGAAAGGGGACCCTGAATGCCCAGACAACTACAGAGTATTTCGTTACTGAATATTGGAGGTAAATTGAGTACCGTTTGTCATTATTAATAAAAGATTGAGTAAATGCGATGAGTAAATGGTATTATTGATTCTTCCCAAGCTGGTTTTTAGGGACGTGATTTACAGCACTAGTGACCACGTTTTCACTCTTTTGTGGCTAGTTCTCTTCTTCTTCTTCTCGACCGCTTAGACAGTTCCTGTCAATTATGAGCGCAGATGCGCTTCTGCTGCCGTTATTGCGCCCACACTAAGAAACAGTTAGGCCAGAGTAAGTCCGACTTCGGCTGGAGGAAAGGTTTTTTTTTTAAAGTGTTTAGTGAAAAAAAGGCAGGAGAAGGACCGTAAGGCAGAAAGATAGTAGATGACAGTAAGCAAAGGGAAAAAGCCGAGCAAAGAGTAGTGACAGATTTGATGATGTTACGAGCACAAAACGTCCAGAAGGTGGGGGAACTATTACACCAAGGCCTCCCCCCCCTGGTTCCCCACGACTGTAGTTAAAAATCAGTTACTTAAACCACTGCAAATGTATGTTGCTTCCTCTAAGATTAAAAAAAAGCATTTGATCTAGTTAACAGGGACAATACATTTGGATGATATTAAAAAGGAAGCATGGTATAAATGGTAAAATGTATTTAAGCTATTTAGAGTATGTATGCTATTCAGTGTGAAAGCAAGGTAAGAGTGAAGAACGGAATGTAAATGATTCTTTTTCCTGTCCTGAGGTTTAAAGCAAGGCGAATCTGTAGGCCCTATTTTATTCTCTTTATAGTTTTGTATCAATGAACTTGCGCTTGAATAATCCAAAATGGCAAGGACGGTGTTAAACTAACACCCAGTTTAATTGAAATATTAATTCTTCTGTTTGCAGATGAGCACTGTTCTCTCTTTTTCGGTCATTGGTTGCAGCGTCAGTTAAATATTTTAGCGAAGCTCAGACAGAACTGGGTATGGCGGAACTCTGACAAATCTAAGTAGTCGTGTTTCGAAGGCGGTTATATTGCAGCTAAGGAAAAAATGGTGTATGGTAATACTAAGCTTGAACTAGTTAATCAGTACAAATATCTCGGGATTATGTTCTCTTTCCTCTCTCACCTTTTCTATGCACGGAAGATAGAGCAAACAAAAGCCAGAGAGCTGTACCGGTAGTGTGTATATTGAACATGTTATGGTCTCTTGGAGGAAATTCATCCCAAAAATATTTTTTAAACTTTTCGATGGTCAAATATTACCCATGCTATAATATGGTTCTGAAGTTGGGGGCTTGCTCTCGAGATCATACCCTATTGAAAAGAGGCACATATTTGCTTAAAACGTTACTTAACGTTTGTGCGAAGACTCCTAATGTTCTTGTGTTGGGAATGTGGTAGGAGCCTTCTGTTATGTACATACATATGCACGCTGTGTTAAATACTGGTTAAAAATGTAAGAAGTCGGATGACAGTATTCCTGTTACTTATCTTATAAAATGTTGTTTGAATCTTCATAATAGAAACAAGAAATTAAACTGGGTTTCTGCCATTGTTACATCTACCAATATGGGTTTGATGATGTGTTGGGAACACAAGGGGTCGGAATATTAATCTTTTCATTAGGGGAATTGAAACAAAGACTCATGATTGCTATGTTCAATGTTGGTGAATCTGATATTGTGTGTTAAAGAGAGTTACCTATTCTTTTTGCATAATTTAAACGAATCATTCTGTACATCCAGTATTTATTTGAAATAAACAAATGCAAACAGGAAAAAAATAGTAGCGAGATTAGACTTGGTGTTTACGCATCGTAAAACGATATTCTAAAAATCCCATGTCTTGACGTCCTTTTTTGCAAAGTACGTCGAGACAGAGGTACCTTTGTATTTGTTTTTGTCAAATATTCAGTCATTAGGGAAAAATATATTTCCTAAAAAGGTTCTATAACCAGCCTTCTGGGGCCCTTTTTTTTTTTAGATTAACTTTATAGATGTGTGATTCTAAATGACATTAAAAGTAGCCAACTTTCTTATGAAGTTTTAATATCCGTAAACGAAGCTTTATCATTTGATAGTTGACAGTAGTTTTTGGCGCCGTTGATTTTGTTGTCAAACGATGCTTTTTGTGTATATTTGCTTTATAATTTAACTCTTGGCGTGTGATTTGGTCATCGAAGCTTTTTCGCTTCAATAATTAGGGCGCGTGGCACGCCAAGTGTTAATTTTGATGTTTTTGTATTGTTCACTTATAAGCCAGCTTGTAAAATGTACATACCAACATTACAAGGGTTGATTACTTTATAATGAGTTGGAGACAGGTTTCGGACGACAAGTGGGGGTGTGGTCGATCTCTTTTTTAAAAATTGGAGGGTCTTACTAATGAACTTTATTTTGTTGGTTTCTCTGAAAGTGGAGGAAATGTGACCGATTTTCTGATTTCTTTGTGTCTTTCTTTAGCCACCCACCCCCACACCACACCAACAAATCTCAGTCTGTCGATGTGTTTGTCTCTCACCTTACCTGAGCGCGCGGCGTCATTGTGTGTGTGTGTGTGTGTGTGTGTGTGTGTGTGTGTGTGTGTGTGAAGGACAAATTTGTATGTAAAGCTGTACATTGTGTGCTGTGTGTGTGTGTGGTGTGTGTGGTGAAAGGAAAAGTCCATTTAAAAATGCGATTTAGGCGCAGAGGGACACAGTCACCCCACAACAAAAGACAGACAGAAAGACATACAGACGCACACAACAAACACACAACACACACACACAACAAACAACACACCCACACCACACAACACACCATACACACACACACACAGAGGATGCACGAAACGGCACACACACGCAACAACACAATAATACACACGCACACACAACACCAAATACACACACCACATACCACTCACACACACAGCACGCATGCACCACACACAAACCACACACGCAAGCGGATTTGTTGTTGTTGTTTTCTCTTCATTTACCTATTTATTATATCTGATTTATTTTATTTTCACTATAATTGTTTAGTTTGCCTTAACTGTTTAAATCCACAAGTATTTGTGTCATTTTTTATAGTTTTCTGATTGCGAAGTTATGTGTTATTATAACACCCTCCCCCACCTCCCTATGATACGTGCGAAGGCCTATTCATTAAAGTGTTTGAATTTGAAAATTGTTTGGAATCTCTCTCTCTCTCTCTCTCTCTCTATCTCTCTCTCTCTCTATCTCTGTGTCTGTCTCTCTCGTCGATAAAAAATAACAAACTTTTAAATGAAAAACAGAGTTCAGAATTTCAGGAAACAATCAAAGCGCATTCATTGAAGCTCTGAGTAGACCTAATCAAAAACATGTTAAGATCTCGGCAAAACGTCAATGCAAACTAATGTATCCACAGCCCCACAGTGGCCCATATTTATATAAAAGTGTGCAGTATTGGCAAGGGAAATCACCCATGCCTTCATATTAATAGACAGTTTGATAATATAAAATATTTAATACATATGGTTTCACAAATGCCTCCTCTTTACAACACGCCACGCTTACTACCCAAACATGGAATTTACTGTAGAACAACGGCTGCGAACACAACATTTGACACACAACAATACTGGTTTGATGGCCCAAACGTAATGGTTTCTGATTGGTTCAGCTATTCACCCAGATCTTCTTCTTCTTCTGCTTCTGCGTACCCAGTGGCCATGTTTCAATCTTCAGTCCAGTCCCGACGGCGAAGTCTGCTGTCCTTTGTAGCGCCTTTGTTAGTCCCCACAGCTTCTCCTGGAGCTCCACTCTCAACGGCCAGGTTTGACACCGATTGTCTTGGTAAGTAGGACAGTCCTGGAGAATATGTGCTCAGGAGTCTGGATGCCAGTGCCACAAGAGGCACTCACTTGTGTGTGACAGGTTTATCCCGTGGAGATGTGACAAGAGTTGACAATGGCTTATTCTCAGTCTAAACAACATCACCTGGTGCTGACGACTGAGGCCCTGTAGATCATCATTGTCTTTTTCAATCTCTAGTCGGCCCCTCCAAGACTCATGGAACATGGCGCACATGTTTTTCGCCTCCTTATATGACAATGGATGATCTGGCTGATTCATTTGGCAGCCCTGCTTTGAGAGTGTGTCAGACTGCTCATTCCCAGCAATGTCACAGTGCGACGGTAACCATTGCAGAACTAAGTGTGCTTTCCTCTTAAGCCTGCCGAGTTCTTCTCTGATGTCCCCAAGAATTTTCTCATGTTCACCAGTCTTCCAAGCCTTCTAACAGCGATTTGCAGTCTGTAAGGAAGACAATGTTGGGTGAGCAAACCTCCTCGTGGCTTAGGATTTGGGCAGCTTCAAGCATTGCACAGGCTTCTGCACGAAAGTTGGTGGACAACTTTCATGTAGCAATGGATTTGGAATGTCTTCGTTTGTCTCGGTACTTGATGAAGACACCCCCTCCTCCATTTCTCACTGCCTTCTCAGAGGAGCCATCAGTGAACACTTGGGTCCAGGTGTCTTCAGGGTACTCTCTGTCGATGACCTCCAAATGTTAGGGCTTTTAGCTCCATTACTGAATGGTCTTCTTCTCCCGATCCCAGAAACCTCTGTTACAATGTGGAAGTCTTCTGTCCTCCACTCTTCGAAGTCTTGAAGTCGCTCTACAGGCTGGCTTGAAGAGGTGACGTCAGGATACCGACGCTTCAGGCTTTTCAGGGCATGATTTGTACTCTGTCTCTTGAGGCGGTTACTTGTCATTTCCTGAAGTTTGAAGTAAAGAGGGTGAAAGGGAAGTCTCTTCATTTTCTCAGCTTGTTTCATCAGTTTCTTATCTCTTCTTTCCTTATGAGAATGGAGGCCTGCAGTTTTCTCAAAAGCTGCGATTGGAGTTGTTTTCATTGCTCCTGTGATGAGGCGGAGGCCAGCATTCTGCACTTTGGAAAGCCTGCCTGTGTTGGTTTTGGCAGCTGTCATCCAGGATGTGGAAGCGTACTCCAGGTGGGGTCGGACAGAGCCTGTGTACACCTGTGTCAGGACCTTTTTGTCAGCCCCCCATTTGGTGCCAGCCAGTTTCTTCATGACAGCCAGTTTCTTCATGACAGCCAGTTTCTTCATGACAGCCAGTTTCTTCATGACAGCCATTTTCTTCACGGCCTTGGCTTCCATGTTACTGATGTACGGCCCCCAGGTGAGCTTTTTGTCTAGTCTGACGCCGAGGTACCTGGGGGTGTCCTGTTGGGGAATTTCTTCTCCCTCAATCATCAGTTTGAAGCGTTCCGGCTTTGTGGAAAGGGATAAACAGATTGCTTCCGTTTTTGTCCTGTTGATGGACACCATCCACTCCCTGGACCAGCTGTTGATGGTGTGCATGCTTTCCTGCATCCTGTAAGCAGCTGTGGTGGTGTGTTCTGCTGCAGTCCACAATTCACCAGATCAAAATCTGATATAAAAATATATGCGGGCTCTTCTACTAATCACATCATGCGGACTGGAGGTAAGAGATCTTGACAAACTGCAGAGATACACAGTAATATCCAGAATACTCAAGACCACAAATTGCTACAAAGATTAAAAAGAGCCCACTTAAATGCCTTGAAGCTGGTATGTAGAGTAATTGAGAAGTCACAATGTATTGAAAACACAGGAACCCTAGACCTATCCCTGCTCTTGAAGGAACGACATACTCGAGCGAAGTTCCCCCCAAGCCTACTCTTTGCGTCATGAAAGACTGACGTGGATTGTGACATTTTCCTAGCACTGTGTGACGTCAATAAACAAAACCTTGGGCAGTTTTACATGGAGCCTGATGCCTTTCGCGTTTTCTTTGTGACTGTGCTGATGTTTTGGTTGTGGAGAAGTAAGCATATGGCCTAACGCATTGGTCTGGTCTACTTTTGTGGGCAGATGGGAGGTTGGCAGGGGGGGAGGGGGAAGAACAGCATAGCGTGTCGGTTTTGGATGTGTTTGACTTTGAGATACGTAAAGAAATTAAACAATATTATAGGCCTAACTTTAGTAATTCTTAGAATTACACAGAATAGCACAGATACAAAGCCCCACCAAATGAGAGAAAAATAGTTTTGTTGTTGTAAAGATGCCTTTTCTGTCAATAGTTTATAGACTTAGTATGAAAGGACGATATTGCTGAAGCATTGGTGTTAGGGATGTGCATTAATTATAGGTACGACAAGAAAAAGAAAAAACTTACGTAATTCTCATAGTTGTACTAATTAAAATGAAAGAAAGAGAATACTTAAACTTGGACATAAGACATGCAGTTACCTTTTGTGCAACCCTAATTTTTAACAAATATGTACGATTTTGTTGAAACATTGGTCTATTTTTTCAATCATGACTCAAATACAGATATGTGACATATTTCTTTCAACAATCAAGATGATTGAAAGCTGAACAAAACTCACACTATTTTTTTTAGAAAAACAGTATTCACAGATAGTGTATTGTCTGTAGAAAAGAAGCTCTTCAATATTTGTTTTAGCATAAAAAAATATTTCAGTCGAAGAAAACTTCTTATTTCGGCTTTCCGGCGCCACCTTACCATACGCTCGTCTGGTGCATTGACGTATTTATTAATGTAATCGTCATCAAACTGACGTATTGATCGTCAATACGTCAGTCGTCCGTGCATAGATCGAACAAAAAACAATCGAACTTTCATCGCTCTAGATTTTTAGGAACTTTCAAAACCACACATGTGCAACATTAAAATTTAAACACTTACATTTTAAGTATCGAAACAAACGAAGTCATTTTCTGATGTCGCTGTCGAATGAGTAAATATTGTAAGCTTATTTTTTCAAGCTTACAGCACGAAATCGCATTGTTGTCTTTGAGTCGCTCATTCAGTTGGAAAAACAGAATGTGAGAATTGCGTTGTCATCGGCCTTGACCTTGACCTTTCACACGCGTCATTTCCTATGTGCAAATAAAACTGCGAAAACGCACCTCGATTTTTGAATTAACTATTTCTAGGATGAGTAGATCCTCAACCCAAATCTTAAAAATAACTAGCGCAACGCCTAGTACGGGCAATGCACCCGTACTGGTATAAACGCCTAGTACCCGGTAACGCCAAGTACTGGTAACGCTGAGTACAGCAAAATTGAACGATTCGGTTTAAGAAACGACGGAGTTATAAGGCCCCGTTTCCCGTTGGCGCGCTCTGAGGTGACGCGCTCTCCCGATTCTCTTCCAATGTGCGCCAGGCTTGCCGGTCCATGCAAGCGTGACAGCAAATTTGAGGCGATTTGGTTAAGAACGGCGGATTATTCGTGAAAAGGTGAAGCGGCGTATAGCGCGCGTGTTTCTGAACCGGTTCGCTTCCGTTGTTTGGCAACCGATAGTCACCGGCCCGGTCATCTTATCTGCACATGGAAGCAAATCGGTCCAGAAATGCCGGATCGGTACGGGGCGGCCGAGAGTCCGGCAGAGATACGCGTTTCGCGAATTTGCGAAACCGTGCAAGGCTCACAGGATCACAGGCAAATTTGAAGCGATTCGGTCAAAAAACGCGAGTTATAAAGGCCGTTATTTGTTGTTCAGACACACACACACCCACACACACACACACACACACACACGGGGACACTGGCTGTTTACTATATGAATTGATCAAGCTTACACCGGTACTGCAGTTTATCTTGTGGCGCGCCTCGGGCACAACTTTCAAACGATCGATGCGCTGATGTGAAGCTTCTGCTCTCTCTAATCAACAGCTATGTCAATAAACCGAAACAAAGCTATCACTTCCGGTGATCGAAAACGAGCGCGCGTTCGCAAAAAAAAGAGGCCAAAATCAGAAATTCGGCACGGGGTTTAGAAAAAATTGCACGGTAGAACGTTTTAAACCTTTGCGGGAAACATAACAGAAGGCTTCATCTAGATCGGCACTCTTAATTAGCGTGAGGTGCCTTAATCAGCGAGCGGACAAACTGGGTGATTCTTTCAACGCTTTCCAATCGGTAAATCTCCGCACGCCGATAGTGATCTGTCTGAAAGATGCACATTTCACTTGAAGCGAGGAAGATGAATCCTCTGTACACCCGTCACGATTCTTTAAGTAAAAAATATGCAGCGACAAGAAAAAAATCTTATTTACCCCCCCCTTTTAGTATTAGGCCAGTTTGCAACTCGAAAAGTTCGTGTTTTTTTTTTTATTCGCTTAACCTTTCACCGCCAGCCACTTGTCAGCAAAAACAATTCCATTAAACTTACCCAAGTAGAGAGAAAAAAAATGTCTGTAATATGCGGGATTCCTCTGTAACATATTTAAAACAAGACCTATCCTTACCTCCAAAAATTAAGAAGAATAGGTCTTTGGATAACAGACCTGATTTGATTGCCATTTGGTGACATGGGTATTAAATCGTTGTGTGCAAAATGCGACGTTGGCGGTGAAAAGGGATTAAAATTTAACAAAGGGACGTAACTCTGTGTCAGATGGCACAAATACGGTCATCCGCTAATAATTTGAAAAAAAAGCGATTTCCCCAGTGCTAATGCTGATAAAAATTGTAGAAAAAATAGTTAACTTGGAGTAAAGATGTGTTGTCTGTCAATAATTGCAAAAGGAGGCGATATTTTGGTAAGTATGTTCTACTGTTTTCCTTCATGAATTCATATAGAAAAAGTTTGTGACACTGCTTCTTCCAAGAATCAAAGGCGATTGAAAGTTCGGACGGAATCAATGATTACAAAAAGTGGGCATTCACAGATAGAGGCGGGTTGTTGAAAATATGTGTAGCAGATTTGGGAAAAAGAACTACTTGAATATTAGTTTGTGCATTAAAAATGACCTATGAATCGAGCAAAAAACAAAATTCTATTTCCAATTTAGGAAATGCTCTTTCCGTCACATCTCGTTCGCGGGACGAGAGAATGAAAAAAAGATCGCCCGCGTTTTAAATGTTTTATTTCCAAATCAACATGCAACAAACAACTATGACATAATGAAGCAACAAAAGCAGAGCTTATGGCGTGCTTCAGTTCAAAACGAATTACACAGTATAAAACATTGGCCGGAATTTTACCAGGAAATACAAGCAATACATTTTGGCCGTGCAGACGGATCACTTAAAACGGACTAAATAAAGCTTCAAAAAACACACGATCGGGTACATTGTGCATTATGACCATACATTGGTTATAGCGGTCGAAGAAACGTAAGTATAAGATTTATTCGTGCTGGTGAAAGCACAATAATGCTTGGAATAAACGCCTAAATTCAAGCAAAGGATGCCAGTTTACGATGAGGTCTATGCAGCTAACCCAGCCATTTCCAGCGGACGTCAGTCTATCGTTAAGAAAGGGAAGTCACTCTTCCTATGAAAACGTAAACAAAAACCGTGCCCCAAAGTGAAGACCATTTTTTTGTACCGTGTGATCGGAGCTGTCAAGCTGTGATGACAGAGACAACTGAGCAGCGGAAATGCCGCACGGACACAAGATTTACAAAAAGGATGACCAATTTCCATTGGTGTTATTGAAACACTGACTGAAAAGGCTTAAATTCTGAGCGGACAGCTTCAACGTGAACGCTCAGTTTAGAGAGGATGCGTTGCCTCTCTTGAATTACCGAGATAGAAACGATTTACCTTCCGCCCAGTAGCAATCAAAACGATCCTCACTCAATCGTGTTGAGACTTACTAATTTCATTTCTTTGCACAAGCAGAAATAAATCATCTTATTTTTCAAGTGAACCGCCGTGGGAACACTCACATTTTTATTTTGAGGTGTGC
>JAGGCT020004036.1:2710855-2745971 GCA_017654935.2 Phymorhynchus buccinoides
TCGTCCTTTTAAACGTGAACACATTACAACACTTCTATGCCACTTTAATTCTCCGTTCCAAATTCCATCCTGAGTTTTTGGATATCCGCCGCTTTTATTTTTTATACCCACTAACGCTAACTCTATCAGCCCGTTCGCTGTACTCTTAATTAGTCCATCTTAACCCTTTTTAGAATCTTTGGTTGTATCATTAGAACTTAGTTTTTTGATGCTAATTGTAATTTCTTGAAATTTCTATTTGTAAAATTCTTCAAAAGTTGGTTGTTATTTTTGCTTGTGCTCTTTCCTTCATCTTTCTCCTTTTAGATCTGATAATTCCAAGATAATGTGCAAATGAATAATATTAAGCTTGTTTTGTCATAAACTTGTGTTTGATAACTCTTCTCGGTACACTTTTTAATACATTGATCAGTATTGTTCACTTCTTTTTATTTTCATTTTCATACTTGGTTTAAGCAATAACTTCAACTTTACATTTAAAATGTTTATCATTATTTGTTCACATACTATTACTTGATCTACAGAGTAACACATTTTTTATTGTAACATTTCAACATATTTTCTGCCATTTCTTAACTATGTCTGACCCCTTAATCCCCTTCACGCCAGCCATTTTCAGCTAAACTTCTTGTCAATGTTTATGGGAATAAAAAAATAAGTTATGCTCAATACTGCAGATTTTCAATGATAGTACGTCCTCACAGTAGACCTATCATTATCTACTAAATTAAGACAAAGGGTCCTTTGGATAACTAGATCCGGAGTATATGCCATTTAGTGATACGGGTGTTTATACATGGTGGATGCTAAGTGGCTACACTGGGCTTTTAGGGTTTCAACAATGTGGTGATGATTATCGAGGAGATGAAATTGTTTTTTGTAACACCTGGTGCTACGTGTGTGTGTGTGTGTGTGTGTGTGTGTGTGTGTGTGTGTGTGTGTGTGTGTGTGATCATAGCATCGATGAGAGAAAAGGAAACAGAACAACAAATAACCTAAGAATAAACTGATCTCTGTAAACACACACACACACACACACACACACACACATACACACACACACACACACACACCACACGACACACACACACCACTGGCGATCTTCCCCCTCCAACCCCATCCCGCCACACCCCTGACTTTCAATTCTCAATACCCACAAACAGTGTTTGAACAAGGTTATAAATATGGCTGCATTTTCCTACTGGTTTCATCCACCTCTGTCCCCCAAAAAGTCAACTGGACCAGTCTTCATGCTTCTGCTGCTTCGTCAAAGTCCAGGAAAAGCCGGCCATCCCTTCGTCTGTGTAGCCAAGGTGAGGAAAGAACTGAAGACTGAAGACTTAAGATGGTCTATTCAGAGAGGCATTGGTCCATTTAATACGAATTTACATGAAACCATTAAGTACCAACACAGCGGCTAAATTATACAGCACACATATGTACACAACTTGTATTTACGAATCCACTTCTAGTATATTAACCTAAGGTTTTTTACTCATAAAACAAATACACAAACACACACAAAGATTTGATATGTTATAATATTTGTTTTGACTCTAAGGACACAATCTGAACATGCAAAGGATGTGATGTACAATTTCTGAGGACTCAGTCTCTGGAGTCCATCTTTCAATTCAGAACACAAAACAAATGGAAATTCGTTTTCTCTCACTTTCTGGAAATCAAGACAAATAAATCTTAGAGCAATGCTGTCTGTATCCTAAGTGATTTACTTTTTTTTTATATCCAATGTTCTTAGTCAAAATCAGCAGAAATTTCTTTGAATGCTTATCAAGGTTAATTCAAATAACTCTGTACATCGATCATGATATTGCCATGAACATTTTCTAGTGAAACTCACCACCTCCTTTTCTTTGGAATGTGACCATTTCACGTTTTGCCACCTATATCATAAGGTTTTATTTGCGGAAAATGCGATAAAAACAAATATTGAGTACCAATTCCCTGATTCAACGACACATCCCCAAAGCATACTCACATAAAGTAAATGTACCTTAAAGCCTGGATTGATAGCTTCCCCACAGACTAAGTAATTTGAAACCCATTTATCTAACCTCAAAATCTTTTATGCAAATAAAAACACTGCTACAACAACGATGTCCAACTCACTTCTTCCAATCTCCAAATTTCTGCCCATTTATAGCATTGTTGAATATTAGAGTCAAATGCGTACAGAAAGAAATCAATTTAATTATTATTTAATACATATAAGCTTATAACAGCTTAACAATGCATTATTTGCCCTGCATGGAATATATTACAAGCATTAAGCTCATTTTTGTGTTGAAAACGATACCCAACTATTTCTAGACATATAAACAGGCATAGCACACCATCAAAAGTCCACTTTCCCCATCACTAGGTAACCCCCTTTTGAAACACAACATATTGCTTTTTGTCTAAATTTACTTTATTTTAATATCTAAAGATTTGGCAGCCCTCCATGACTATTGAGTTGGGGGTGCTGTAATCCTAACACTGTTTCTGAAAGTAAAAGAGCGTCTTCTGTCAACACGCAGAACGTTTTAAAGCAAACATTTGTAATTTTTCAATCTGACCCTAGCTTTGTACCCCAAATTTCAGCACCGTATTAAGACAATTGGTTGAACTTGTTTTTAAAACTTTAAAAACACATCACTTCCTAACTAAAACATTAATCGCTAGATGCCTGCACAAACTTCTTTCCTCTAGTAAAAAGAAAGGTCTTTAAAGTGTAGCAAAGCTTAATCCTACTAGAAAAATACAACCTAGATATTTATAAAAAACATTAACCAACTGACATTTGTGGCTTTCCAAACCACCACGTCTCACTGCTGCTAAATAACTACCTTACGAAAACTACAAAATTTTGAGTTTTAGACATAACTTTTAGTTCTAATCTTTTGTTACTTGCCTGCTGAACATAAACTATTTAACTCTGTCTGTAAACCTACAGCGTCTCGGACATTAATACACATCGTCTGGCAAATAATAAAATGAAAAGTTCTATCAAATCAAAAATTCTACAATGCTGCCATTCTCTATTTCTCTATGCAAGAAACGCATTTAATAAACAAGAAAATACTATTGGCTGGAGACTAGCAACCTGTGTAACCCCTCTATACATTGACTATACATCACATATTTACTTCACAGCTAATTCTTGCTTTGACACCTTATACTGCGTTGTACACAACAATGACATTTCACTTTACTCCCCTGTTCTAAAAAAAAAAAATTGTCCATAAAAGCTTCCTGGGGTTGATTCAAACGCTTTCGCGAAATCTATAAAAGCTACTACATTTTACGATTGCAAGAAAATTGTTTTTGTATGGCTGCATCAGAGTAGATATGATCAATTGTAGAGTGGTCCTTGTGGAAGCCAGCTTGATACTCACCTGTGCTATGTATACTTTGCCCATTCTGTTACACTGTGGTTTAATTATGAGCTATATATTTACTAGAATACTGCACAAAGATACCCCTCTGTATTTGTTAGTATTATTTATAAATAGTATCAACCTTTTTAAATAATGGTAAAAGTATGATATAGATATAACAAGTCATACGTAGATCGCCTCGGCATAGCTGTGTCGAACCCAATTGACATAAGCTAGAAAACTCAGGGCTACATCATCAATGCTATGTTATGGCATAGTTTATGCGGGGATTGTCTTTAGCCATGGCAACTCCTATCATAACTCATCATCTGAAATCCTCCGAAGTCGGAAGTGTTGCTGCCACGTGGCGGGGTAATCAAAAACAGTCACACACGTAATGTTCTCATCCATATGTGGTGCATTTGTACTATAGTTTTCGAGTGCTTCAGCTGTTGGGAATGATCCCTGGATCTTTTAAGCCAGGGTGCGACGACAGCAACAACAACATATTATAGATTTTTTTAAAAATTAACAAATCTTTCTAATGTAAACATCACAGGTATTGGCAGTTTGATTTTAAAACCCAGCGTCAAGCAGAACTGAATAGAACAAAATGAAGTAAAACTAGTAAAAAAGCCCGACCTCGATGCTGAGCTAGTGGATTTGGTTTTTCTGTATTTAGAATGATACTTTTGATGTTTCAGAGAACAACGTTTTGGTAAAGAAAACAAAAAAAAACCTTAAATACGTACACACTAGATACAAGATTTATCAAGTAACCTCCACGTTGATCCAGTGACCCAAAAAGGGACGTCACAGCCTTGAACTAACATCAAACGTGGCTGTTTTCATAAATAACTATCATCTTTTACAGATGCTCCCAACACACAAAGCTACACCTTAACACAAGTTACAAAAATACATGTGAATAACGGGTAAAATGATTCTTTGTAAAACCCAGCTAAAGCAGGCTGAGACAAAAGTCTTAGTTGCTGGCTAGAAGGGTATGGTTAATGTCTGTTTAATTTAACATATATTATTTCATGTGTGTAGGTCAGAACCGATCATCAACAATGGGGTCTGTGTGTGGTCAGCCTGCGTCAGTGTGATGGTCCTCATCTTCAGTAGCTCCGATGGGGCTGTGGCAGTATGTGCTGGTGTATCTATAATGACAGGGGTGAACAGTCTGCGTCCGTCTGATAGTCCTCTCTTCCGTGCTCAAAAAGGGGTTGGGCAGGTATTGATGGGTGTAGCTATAATGACAGGGTATAACAGCCTGTGTCAGTGTGATGGTCATCATCTTCAGTGCTCACGGTTGGGGCAGTATGTGGCTAGGTGTAGCTATATGACAGGGTAGAACAGTCTGCTCAGTATGATGGTCCTCATGGCTTCAGTGCTAAGGGGTTGAGGCAGTATGTGCTGGTGTATCTATAATGACAGGGGTAGAAACAGCTGTGTCAGTGTGTTGGTCATCATCTCATTGGCTCACTGGGTTGGGGCCAAGTTATGTGCTAGGTGTAGCTATAATGACAGGGGTAAACTGCCTTGTCGGTGTGATGGTCATCATCTCAGTGCTCAGTGGGTTGGGCAGGTATGTGCTAGGTGTAGCTATAAAGACAAGTGGTATAACAGCCTGTGTCAGTGTGATGGTCTCATCTTCATGCTCAGCGGGTTGCGGGCAGGTATGTGCTAGGTGTAGCTATAAGACAGGGGTATAACAGCTGTGCAGTGTATGTGCATCACTTCAGGCTTCAGGGGTTGGGGCAGGTATGTGCTATGTGTAGCTATAATGACAGGGGTGAGTAACAGCCTTTGTCATGTCATGGTCTCATCTTCAGTGCTCAGGTGGCTATGGCAGGTATGTTGCGGGGTGTACTATAATGAAGGGGCATAGCCCTGTGTCGTGTGTAGTCATCATCTTCAGTGCTCAGCCGGGCTGGGGCAGGGTTTATTGTCGTTGGGTGTAGCTATAATGACAGGGGTATAAACAGGCCTGTGCCAGTTGTCACGGTCCTCATCTTCCAGTGCTCAGGATGCGGGGAAAGGTATGTGCTGGGTGTAGCGATCATGACAGGGGTACAACAGCCTGTGTCCGTGTGATGGTCCTCTCTATCAGTTCTCAGTGGGTGGGGCAGGTATGTGCTTGGTGTATCTATAATGACAGGGGTATACAGTCTGTGTCATGTGATGGTCATCATCTCAGTGCTCAGGAGGCTGGGCAGGTATTGCTGGGTGTAGCTATATGACAGGGGGTAGACATCTGTGTCAATTTCATGGTCAATCATCTTCAGTGCTCAGGTTGGGTGCAGGTGTGTGCTAGGTGTAGCGATATGACAGGAGGTATAACAGCCTGTGTCGTGTGATGGTCATCATCTTGCAGTGCTCAGGGGCTGGGGCAAGGTATGTCTGGGTGTAAGCGATAATGACAGGGGTATAACAGCCTGGTGTCAGTGTGATGGTCTATCATCTTCAGTGCTGCAGGGGCTATGGCGGCATGTGCTGGTGTAGCTATCATGACAGGGGTATACCTCCTGTTCAGTGTGATGGTCATCATCTTCAGTGCTCAGGGGGCATGGCAGGCATGTGGGCTGGGTGTATTCTATAATACAGTGGTATTAACAGCTGTGTCCAGTGTGATGGTCATCGACTTCAGGGCTCAGGGGCTATGGCAGGGGCATGTCTGGGTGTAGCTATAATTGACAGGGTATAACAGCCTGTGTCGAGTGTGATGTCATCATCTCAAGTGCTCAGGGGGCTATGGCAGGCATGTGCTGGGTGTACTATAATGAACGGGGTATACACCTGTGTCAGTGTGATGTCTCATGTTCAGTGCTCATGTGGCTATGCAGCATGTGCGGGTGTAGCTATCATGACAGAGGTATACAGCCTGTGCTTGGTCACGGTCCTCATCTTTCAGTAGCTCAGGATGCGGGAAGGTATGTGCTGGTGTAGCTATCATGACAGGGGTATAAAGCCTGTTTCAGTTGTGAGGTCCTCATCTTCAGTGCCTGGTCTGGGTCAGGTTATGTGCTGAGTGTAGCTATAATACGGGGTATAACTACCTGTGACGGTGTGATGGTCCTCATCATTCAGTGCTCAGGGGGTTGGGGCAGGTATGTGCTAGGTTGTAGCTATAATGACAGGGGTAAAGAAACAGTCTTGTCATGTCATGGTCTCATCTCCAGTGCTCAGAGGGGCGGGGCAGGTAATGTGCTGGTTTTAGCTATAAGACATGGTGTAGACAGTCTGGGTGGCAGTGTCATGTCATCATCTTCAGTCTTCAGGGGGTTGGGGACAGGTGTGTGCTAGGTGTTGCTATAATGACGGTGTATAACAGCCTTGTCAGTGTTATGGTCAACATCTTTCAGTGGCTCAGGGGGCTGGGCAGTATGTGCGTGGGTGTAAGCTATAATGACAGGGGTATAACAGCCGGTGTCAGTGTGATGGTCATCATCTCAGTGCTCAGGGGGCTATTGCAGGCATGTGCCTGGTGTAACTTCATGACGGGGTATAACAGACTGTGCAGTTGTCACGGTCCTCATCTTCATGCTCAGGATGCTGGGAAGGTATGGGCTGGGTGTTCTATCATGACAGATCGGGGTATAACAGCCTGTGGTCAAGTTGTGATGTCCTCATCTCAGGCTCAGGATGCTGGGGAAGGTATGTGCGGGTGTAGTATCATGACAGGGGTATAAACAGCCTGTGTCAAGTGTGATGTCCTCTCTTCAGTGCTCATGGGGCTGGGAATGTATGTGCGGAGTGTAGCCTATAATGACAGGGGTAGAACCGTCTTTGTTCATTGTCATGGTCATCATCTTCCGTTGCTCATGGGGCTGGGGCAGGTATGTGCTGGGTATTGCTATAAGTACAGGTAGAACAGTCTGTGGGTCAGTGTCATGGTCATCATCCATTCTGCTCAGGGGCCTGGGCAGGTATTGGGCTGGGTGAAGACATTACACGCAAAAACACCATCTGCACATCCCGTCTACTAAAGGGTCACGTACTACCATACACGCGGAGTTCCTGTGCGAAATCATGCGCAGTCCACCTAAGCAATTAAAAGAAACAAGGGAAAAGATAAGAGCATGTGACGAATGTCTCCCCCCCCCCTAATCCGCATATTCCACCCCTCTTATCTTTTACTTACGTGCGGATCGCGCCTGGGATTCCGCGTCTACTATGTAAAGGCCTATTTCCTACATTTTTTAAACTTTATTTGGAGAATGTGGATGGGTTTCTTACGGAAGTTCGCGTACAATTGTGCACAGGACCATATTCACAACAGTGTAGTGAAATTGAAAAGAAGAGACTGTTTTCACTTGGTTCTCTTGGACAACGTGGGCAGGCTCCCCTGTGGGCACTCAACATATTTCCCCCGAAGAAAATATCATCATCATCCTCATCACATCATCATCGTCATCGTCGTCGTGCGTCATCATTCGGCATCATGAGCGTCCATCATCATCATCATCCATCATCATCGAATCGTCATCCAATCATCATCGTCGTCATGTCGTCGTCGTCATCATCTATCCGTATCAATCATCATCATCATAGCCGTCATCGTCTGCGTCAGTAGTCCGTCATCATCATCAATAGGTAATTTTCAACAGTGGAGATAGCCTTTTTTGTTGCATGTTAGCAAAATTGGACATCGCATGTACAGCTGCTTATAATGAAACCAGATTGCATCTCGACTAGTAGAGATGGCTATTATACTCTCTACAAATTGTGATCTCTACAGCGTCGCGCTTTGCACTAATCATATCAGATTGTATCACTGCGCTGGTTCTTTAAAAAGGGGGAGTCACTTTCCCCCCCCCCCTGTGTAACTCACAAATTCTACATGAACAGTATGGAATAGTTCTTGAGAGCTTAGACACAAATGCAGCTTTTGCATCTTGTTAAATGTTCTTTTCACACATGCTACGTTAAAGCAGTATATGACATTGCCTATAACTCTAGACCATGGAAGTGTTTTTGCATCCGGCGAAATTTGTTTTCACAACATCCATTTCGTTTTGCTATACACATACTACACCGCACATGGCGCAAAATAACTATGCTCGCGTGAGAGGCAAATGCTCCTCTGTACTGACAAGCATGACATTGTCCATTGTGGCGGGGTTCTTTGACCGTTGACAGAGAGCGAGACATCACCTGCAGCCTACTCAGGGCATCCCCCCTTTACAAGAGCTACCATCCTACCATCAAAGGCCACCGTGAAAGTCCTTAAATTGGTGACGTTATCATTTGATCTCAGCGATAGCTTGTCAACGTTCGATCAACAAAAGCTTTTTTAAACGAGTGTGGAATGGTATACTTAGTTGGGATTTTTTTCACGCATGGCTGACAACTCGAGTGGGCACTCGGAGTTAGCCCCACTCGAGTGTCACGCATCTGGCGGTGAAAAATCCCCCTAAGTCTCCCATTCCACACTCGTTTTAAAACAGCTTTTTGTTTGATCGAATCGTTGACAAGGCTTTCGCTGAGATCAACTGATAACGTCACCCACTTAATGACTTTCACGGTGGCCTTTGATGTAGGCTGGTAGCTCTTGATAAAGGGGGGATGACCTTGAGTAGTCTGCAGGTGCGTCTCGCTCTCATGTCAACGGTTCAAAGAACCCGCCACAATGGACAATGTCATTGCTTGTCAGTCAGAGAGTCATTTTGCCTCTCACGCGATGCATATTATTTTGCGCATGTGCGGTGTATGTATGTGTATAGCAAAACGAATGGCATGTTGTGAAAACAAAATTTCGTCTGATGCAAAAACACTTCCATTGTGTCTAGATTTATCAGGCAATGTCATATACTGCTTTAAAAAAACAAACAAAAAAAACCCGGGTTTTTAGCATGTTGTGAAAAAGAACATTTCACAAGATGCAAAAAGCTGTCATTGTGTCTAAGCTTGATCAAGCACTATTCCATACTGCTTTCATGTAGATAAGTGGTTTGCAGGTTATGTGCAGGTACAACAGGGGGGGGGGGGGGGGAATTGAGGGGGGGGGGAGGGAACCAGCGGCAGAGATTACCAATATGGCGGGGGGGGGGGGGGGTGAAAGGGGCCGCCCGACGTGCGGGGGGGGGGCGGAGGGGGGGGGGGAGGGAAGGCGGGTGGGGTAGGTGAGATGCAATGGGCTTATTGAGGGTTGGGGGGTGGATGGGCCGGGGGCAATTTTTGGGGCGGGGGGGGGGAATAGCCTTGGGGGAGAATTAGAAAAATTCCCCTTTGCATTGATGATGATTGAAACCTACGAACCAGTCAGTTGATGGAAGGTGATGATACAAATATGATAGAGGAGCGAAAAGCATCAAAGAGCGTCCCGCACAGAACTTTAGTAGATTAGTGAGTTTATGTATGTTGATGAGGGAGTACGCGCTCCTGTTGGTGGTGGTGAAGAGTCGAGAGTGCTTAGGGGATGATGAATCTCCTGTGTTAGAGGATTGACAGACGGAAGTAGAAGAGTTTAGATTATGTTAGAGCCCCCTAGTTTAGAGGGTAGAAAATGCCTGAGTGCCCGCTAGGTAGGAGCTGATCCACACGTTGTATTCCTGTTCAGAGGAGGTATAGAGTGAGAGTATATAGATCGTATCTTTTTTAAAGTTTATTAATCACAGAGTGTATGTCATTTATAGCCATGTCTACATGACTCATGTTAGTTATGTATAGTTAGTGAGAATTGCCAAAAAAAATCTGGCTTTCATTGTAAGCCAAGCTGTACAATTGCGATTTCAATTTGCCGTTACATGCAACAAAAAACCTGAAAAAATAAAAAAAAAGGCTTTTTCTTCCACACCTGTTTGGGAAAAAAGCTACATATTGTAATATTGATGCTATCGATGAACCGATCTACGACGCAGACGGTCATGACGACGATGATGATGATCGATGATACGGATGAGAGGACGACGACGACAAGGCACGACGTATGATGATGGACGATTCGGATGATGAGATATTAGACTGTGCATTTGATGCACGATCATTGATTGCGAATGATGAACCGACGATCGACCGGGATCGCATGACGATGATGAGATGATGATGATGATGATGATGAATATTCTTGTGGGGAGAAAATGAAAACGGCAATATGAAAGAAAATGTCTGGAGTGCAACACATGAGTATTCAGCTGCACACTTATCGTTTCCCTGAACAAGTTGAAACACAGTCTCTTTCTTTCAATTCACCCACAGGTTGTGAATTATGCCTGGTTCTGCTCACATTACGCCGCAACTTCCGTAATGTAACCCATCCACATGCTCCTGAAATAAAGTTATAAAAGATGTAGGAAATTAGGCGTTGTACATATTAGTCACGCGGGATTATCCCAGGCGCCGCCCCCTGTCCAAGTAAGTTTAAAAGCAAAGAAGGGGGGGGGGGGGGGGAATAAGCGGGGGGGGAGGATTGGGGGGAGCGTGGACATACTCGGCCCCAGCTCGGGGAATTGGGAAGATGAGGATTAGGGATCATGTCGTTATACAGACTAGTGAATCCTTCTGTCCCTTGTTTTTTTTAATTTTGCTTTAGGGCACGTCAACTGCAGCATGAGATTTCCGCACGAGCTTACCCAGCGTGTCTGCCGATGATGGTGTATGGGACTGTAAGACGTAACGCTGTTAGTAGACGCGGATGCGGCAGATGGGTTTATGCGTGGAATGTTTCACCCAGCGACCAACCTTGCCTCCAGCCCCCTCTGAGCATATGAAGAGATATGACCATCACACTGGACACACGGCAGTCCTAACCCTGTCATTATAGCTACACCCAAGCAACACACCTTGACCCAGCCACCTATCCACTCTGAGCACTGAAAGATGAGGACCCCATCACACCACCGACACAGGACCTGTTATTTATACCCCTTGCATTATAGCTACACACAGCACATATCACTTGCTCCATCCCATCTTGCAGCACTCGAAGGATGGAGACCATCAACATAGACAACAGACTCTAGTTATACACTTGTCATTATAGCTACACCCTAGCACAATACCTGCCCCAGACCCCATGAGCCACTGAAGAAGATGGATGACCAGACCACCATCCATGACCTGATCACAGCCTGGTCTTCGTTCTCTGTTTCTACCCTCGTCATTCAATTAGATATACCACAGCCCATGCTTTCCCCAGCATGCCCTTGAGCACCCTCTCTTGAAGATGAGGGCCATCACACCGACACAGACTGTTATACCCCTGTCATTATAGCTACACCCACGACATACCTGCCCCAGCCCCCTGAGCAATGAAGATGAGGACCATCACACTGACACAGACTGTTATACCCCTGTCATTATTTTTATAGCTTACACCCAGCACTACCGACCCCAGACCCATGCCATCCTCCCTACCCTGAACTGGGCAATGGAAGATGATATGACCAATGACACTGACACAGGAATGTTCTACCCTTGTCATTATAATAGATTTACACGTGAGCACATACCTTCCCCAGCATTCCTGAGCACAGAACTGAAGATGAGGACCATCACATGTTGACACAGGACTGTTGCATTAACCCCTGACATTATAGCTACACCCAGCACATACCTCCCCAAGCATACTGAGCACTGGAAGAGTGAGAGACCATCACACTTGTGGACACAGACGGTTATACCCTCGCTGGTCATTAAAGCTTACAACCCAGCAACCCAAATCACCTTCACCATAGCATCCTTGAGCACTGAAGCATGAGGAACATCACACTGACACAGGGCTGTTTATCCACCCTGTTCATTTATAGATTTACACCAGCACATACACTTCCCCAGCATCCCATGAGCAATGAAGAGGGAGGACCATCACACTGACACAGACTGCTTCATAACCCTGTCTAGTCATATGTACACCCAGCACCACCATACCTTCCCAAGCATCAATGAGCCCACCTGAAAGATGAGGACCATTGACACTTGACACAGAGATTTGTTGTTGTTCTGCTATTCGTTCCTACCCCGTTCTATTGGTTGTGCCATTAAGATTTACACAGCCAGCACATACCTTCCACAGCATCCGCAGAGCACGGGAAAGGATGATGGACCATCTACACTGACAAAGAGTCTGTTATACCCCTTTTTGTCATTTAGAGCTACACTCAGCACATAACTTCCCCAGGCAGCCTACTGAGCACTGACGATGCCGGACCATTCACACTGGACACAGACTGCGTGTTATATACCCCATTTTTATGTTAAGTATAGCTACACCCAGCACATAAACCTTCCCCAGCATCCTGAAGCAAATCTCTTGGAAGCTGAGGACCATTCACACTGACCACAGATCTGCTTTATACCCTCATCGGGTCAATTATAAGATAAACCAATGCACATAAATTCACCAGCTCCGGAGCACTGAAGAGAGGTACCATCACACTTGACCACAGGAGGTCCTCTACCCCTATACTTGTCTATTATAAGATTTACCCCCAGCACATACCTTCCCCAGCATCCTGAGCACGAAAGGATGAGGACCATCACACGGGACCACAGACTGTTTTATGCCCCTTTCGTGGTCATTATAGTTTTACCCTAGCACATACCTTCGACCCAGAGCACTGAAGAATAGAAGGACATCAACACTTGGACACAGACGTTATGCCCCTCGTCATATAGCCTACACCCACCACATACCTGCCCCAGCCCACTGCAGCACTGAAGATTGAGGGACCATGACACTAAATCACAAAGACTGCTATACCCCTGCCATTATAGCTACACAAACGACATACCTGCCCCAGCCACCTGTCCGAGCATCTGAAGATGAGAGGACCATGATGGATGACACAGTCTGTTATACCCCTTGGTCATTAGAGCATACACCCACGAAATACCTGACCAGACCACCGCCGAGCACCGATCGCATGAGAAGATGATGACCATGACACTGACAAAGGCTGTTATACCCATGTCATTATAGCTACACCCAGCACATACCTGACCCAGGCTCCTGAGCACTGAAGATGATGACCATGACACTGACACAGGCAGTTATACCCATGTCATTATAGCTACACCCAGCACATACCTGACCCAGGCTCCTGAGCACTGAAGATGAGGACCATCATACTGACACAGACAGTTATACCCCTGTCATTATAGCTACACCCACGACACACCTGACCCAGGCTCCTGAGCAATGAAGATGATGACCATCACACTGACACAGGCTGTTATACCCCTGTCATTATAGCTACACCCACGACATACCTGCCTCAACCCCCTGAGCAATGAAGATGAGGACCATCACACTGACACAGACTGACAAACCCCAGCCCCCCATGGATGATGATCGTCCTTGGACTATCACACAGAAAATAATATATGTTAAATTAAACAGATCATTAACCATTAACCCTTCTAGCCCAGCAAACTAATAAGACTTTTCTCTAAGCCTGCTTTTAGCTGGGTTTTTACAAAGGAATATCATTTAAAACCCGTTTATTCACATGTTATTTTTTGTAACCTTGTTTTAAGGTGTATTTGTAGCTGTGTTGTCGAAAGTGAGCATATATGTAAAAGAGATTAGTATTATGAAAACAGCCACAATTGATTTTTACGTCTAAAGGCTGACGTCCCCTTTTTAGGGCCACTGGGATCAAGTGAGGTTACTTGCTAAAATCTTGTAGCTAGTGTGGTAAGTATTTTAAGTTTTTTTTTGTTTTCTGTACCAAAACCGTGGGTGTTCTCTGAGATATCAAAAAGTATTCATCTTATTAATACTAGAAACCAAAACCACTGAGCTCAGCATCGAGGTCGGGATTTTAGTTTTTACTTCTATTTTTTTTCTATTCAGTTTCTGTTTTAAGCTGGGTTTTAAAAAAAATCAAACTGAATACCTGTGATGCTTTACATTTAGAAAAAGATTTGATTGTTTTGATTTTTTTCTTTATAAAAAATCTATAATATTGTTGTTGTTGCTGTCCGTCGTACCATGGCTTCTTAAGACCAAGGGATAAAATTTTTTTTTTACCTACAGCGAAAGCACTCGAAAAATATAGTACAAATAGCACCAAATAATGGTATGAGAACATTACCTCCCCGGTCTGTGTGACTGTTTTTTGACTACACCGCCACATTTCGTTTCTCGGTTTGTCGCGCCATGTGGAAGGCAGAATACTTCGGAGGATTTCAGAGTGATGATGTTTATGATAGGAGTTTTGCCATGGCTAATGACAATCCCCGCCATATAACTATGCCACAGAACATAAGCATTTTGATGTAGCCTTGGTTGTTCCATAGCTATATGTCAATGGTCATTTAGTCTGACACAGCCTTATGCCGAGGCGAATGATCTTAGTATGACTTTATATCATATATCATACTTAACCATCTACTTTTAAAAAATGGTTGATTATATTATTAATAAAATACTAACAAGTACAAGGAGGGGTATCTTTGAGCTAGTAGTATTTCTAGTAAATTATATAGTCTACATTAATAAAGCCATAAGGTTACAGACAATGGGCAATATTTATAAAATATCACAGGGTGAGTATCAAGCTTGGCTCCTCAAAAAGGACCACTCTACAATTGAATATATCTTTAATATGATGGAAGCCACAAAGCCATACAAAAACAATTTTCTTGCAATCGTAAATTGTACGTATAGTTTATAGATTTTCGCGAATAGCGCTTTGACTCCTCTCCACAGAAAAGCTTTAATGACCAATTTTTTTTTAAACAGGGAGTCGGGAGTAAAGTGAAATTTTATTGTGGTTGTACAAAGCATGTATAAGGATGTCAAAGCAAGAATTAGATGTGCAAGCTAAAAGAATGATGTAGTAGTCAAAATGTACTAGAGGGTGTACACAGTGTGATGTTTCCAGTCCCAATAATAGCTATTTCTTTCGTTTAATAAAAGCGTTTTTGATGAATTAGAGATTGAGTAGATAATATAGGAAATGGCAGACACGAAGACATGTGTAGGGATTATTTTTCGATCTGTAGTCATGAACTTTTCATTTTTTATATTTGACAGGAGATAGTTTGTATTAATTTTATTGAGAAGATCAATTCTGTTGTAGGTTAATCCTACAGACAGATGGTTTAAAGTAGTTGATGTTCAGCAGCAAGTAGTTAATTAGAACTAAAAGTTATGAAAAAATCAAATTTTGTAGTTTTTCGTAAGGGTAGTTATTTAGCAGTACGTGAGACGTGGTGGTTTGGAAACGCACAAATGTCAGTTGTTAATGTTTATAAATATCTAGGTTTGTATTTTTCTAGTAGATTAAGCTTTAGCTACACTTTTAAAGACCTTGTTACTAGAGGAAAGAAGGTTGTGGCAGGCATCTTAGCATTGATGTTTTAGTTAGAAAGTGATGTGTTTTTAAAAAGTTTTAATAAACAAGTTCAACCAATTGTCTAATACGGTGCTGAAATTTGGGGGTTACAAGCTAGGTGTCAGATCGAAAAATTACAACTGTTTGCTTTAAAACGTTTCTTCTGCGTGTTGACAGAAGAACGCTCTTTTACTTTCAGAAACAGTGTTAGGATTACAGCACCAACTCACAGTGTTTATGGTAGGGCTGCCAAAGATTTAGATATTATTAAAATTAAAGTGAATTTAGATTAAAGCAATATTGTTGTGTTTCGAAAGGGGGTTACCTAGCTGATAGGGAAAGTTGGACTTTTGATGGTGTTGTTATGCCTGTTTTATATGTCTAGAAATATTTGGGTATCTGTTTTTCAACACAACTGAGCTTTAACGTTGCTTGTAATATATTCCATGCAGGGCAAATAATGCATTGTTAGCTGTTATAAGGCTTAATGTATTAAATAATAATTCAATTGATTTATTTCTGTAAGCATTTGACTCTAATATTCAACCAATGCTACAACATGGGGCAGAAATTTGGAGATTGGAGAAGTAGTTGTACATCGTGTAGCAGTGTTTTTATTTGCATTAAAAAGATTCTTGAGGTTAGATAAATGGGTTTCAAATTACTTAGTCTATGGGGAAGCTAATCAAATCCAGGCTTGTTAAGGTACATTTATTTTTTATGTGAGTATGGCTTTGGGGATGTGTCGTTGAATCAGGGAATTGGTAATCAATATTTGTTTTATCGCATTTTCCGCAAATAAAACCTTATTGATTATAGGTGGCAAATGTAGAATGGTCACATCCAAAGAAAAAGGAGGTGTGATTTTCATAGAAATATTGTTCATTGCAATATGCATGGATCGATGTACAGAGTTATTTGAATTTTAACCTTGATAAGCATTCAAAGAAATTTCTTGCCCGATTTTGACTAAGAACATTGGATATAAAAAAAAGTAATCACTTAGGATACAGACAGCATGCTTCTAATGATTTAATTTGTCCTTTATTTCCAGAAAGTGAAGAAACGAATTTCATTTTGCTTTGTGTTCTGAATTGAAAGATGTCCTCCAGAGAATGAGTCCTCAGAAATGTCATCGACATCCTTGCATGTTTAGATTGCATGTCCTTATGAGTTAAACAAATATGATAACATTATCAAATTCTTTGTGTGTGTTTGTGTTTTGTTTTATGAGTAAACCCTTTAGGTTAATATAATAGAAGTGCTGACTTCGTAAATACAAGTGTGTACATATGTGTGTGTATATTTTAGCCGCTGTGTTGTTTACTTTAATGTTTTCATGTAAATTCGTCATTCAAATGGACCAATGGCCTCTCTGAATAGACCAGTCTTAAGTCTTCAGTCTTCAGTCTCTTTCTCTCACCTTGGCTAAACAGACGAAGGGATGGCGGCTTTTCTGGACTTTGACGACGCAGCAGAAGCAGAAGACTGGTCAGTTGCCTTTTTGGTGGACAGAGGTGGATGAAAATCAGTAGAAAATGCAGCCATATTTATACTTGTTCCAAACACTGTTGTGGGGTATTGAGATATTGAAGATCAGGGGTCGTGGGGGGATGAGGGTTGTGGAGGGGGAAGATCGCCAGTGTGCTTTGTGTGGTGTGTGTGTGTGGTGTGTGTGTGTGTTGTGTGTGGTGTGGTGTGTGTGTGTGTGTGTGTGTGTGTGTTTTACAGAGATCAGTTTATTCTTAGAGTTATTTTGTTGTTTCTGTTTCTCCCTTTTCTGCTCATCGATGCTTATGATAATGCACACACACACTACACACACACACACACACACACGACACACACACTCACACCACACACACACACACACCGCGTAGGCACCAGGTGTTACAAAAAAACAATTTCATCTCCTCGATAATCATCACCACATTGTTGAAACCCTTTAAAAGCCAGTGTAGCCACTTAGCATCACCCTGGTATAACACCCGTATCACTAAATGGCATATACTCCGGACTAGTTATCCAAAGACCCTTTGTTCTTAATCTTAGTAGATAATGATAGGTCTACTGTTGTACATACTGTCATTGAATCTGCAGTATTGCATACTTATCTTTTCTATTCCCATGAAAATTTGACCAGAATGTTTAGCCTGAAAATGGCTGGCGTTGAAAGGGGTTTAAGGGGTCAGTGACATAGTTAAGAAATGGGGCAGAAATATGTTTTTGAAATGTTTATAATAAAAAATGTGTTTACTCTGTAGATCAAGTAATAGTAGTGAACAATACTGATTAAACATTGAAATGTAAAGTTTTGAAGTTATTGCTTTAACAAGTATGAAAATGAAAATAAAAGAAGTGAACAATACTGATAAAGTATTAAAAAGTGTACCGAGAAGAGTTATCAAACAAGTTGTATGACAAACAGCTTAATATTATTCATTTGCACATTATCTTGAATTATCAGATCTAACATGAGAAAGCTGAATGAAAGAGACATGCACAAATAACAACCAACTTTTGAAGCATTTTACAAATAGAAATTTCAAAGAAATTACAATTAGATCAAAACTAAGTTCTACTGATACAACCAAAGATTCTAAAAGGGTAAGATTGACTACTTAAGAGTTACGGCGAACCGGGCTTATAGAGTTATCGTTAATGGGGTAGTTACACACCATCACAGCGGCGGGCCTATCCAAAAAGACTCAGACTGGAACTTGAGAACGGAGAATTGAACTGCCTTATCAGGGGGACGTGTATAATGTGTCACGTTTTAAAAGCGACATAACCAGTGTTTTCTGTCCTCACTACTCGATATAGGGAAAAAGAGACCGGATGTCTTGTCTTCCGCCTATACAGTCTTTGATACAAACTCACTAATTGTTATCTAGAACTGCTGCATGCGTTTAGCGTATTCCTGCCAAATGTGAAGTCTGTGACTGAAGAATTACGTGAACGATATGAAGATCAGAAAAATGATTGTTCCGATTTTACCTATGCCTGCCCCCTTAAGCATCCTGGCCGCTTAAGCCTGCTTGACATGTATTTTTATTTTTGCACATACATAACAACTACAGTTTGGATCAAAGAGTAAAGATAAAAGGGTTGATGCCTGATGGTCAGCATGGTTTACAAAACATGTGCGCTTTTGATTCCCACCACCTGTGACGATGTTTTACATGAAAACAACACAGACAGGGATCTGATATTCGCTTTGGTTGATATCACAGCTTGATAGGAGCAAGGTCATTGTGGGAAGATTATAGTATTGGGGATCAAATACTATACTACACTACTATAATACTATACTACTATGAGCTAGCACGTAAATTTTGAAAACGGCAGTAAATTTGTTAAATGCTGGCTGAAAGTGTCAGCAAATTTGCAAATTTCCTGTTTCATTCAGGGATTTTGCAAATTTCCTAAGATAGAACTCTTGACAAGAGTCCTGTGGGAAAATAGGGGTGGGGTTGAAAATGTGCATGGTGTTCAGTAAAAAGCACGGTGACATACTGTTTTTTGTGTGTTTAGTATGGAGAATATACATTATTTCATCTATTATCAAGAAAACTAGAATGATTTCATCGTTGAGTTTTTTTAATTTTTTGTTCTAAAAACAGGCATTTGAAACAATACAATTTAGAGACAATATGTTTTCCTAAATTTTCCTATTGACTAAATTAATAGATTTCCTTACCATTTGACATAGATTCTGACACTATGTAGGTTGCAGTATCAGGCAAGATTAATTGAAAGTTTTTAATAACTTAAGTGTATGAAAGGTGTCCAGTTTTCAGTAGACTTGATTTTACCCGAAAATTGTCCAACCACCCACATTTCGACCACGAATTACAAGTAAAGTAACACGGTGACCTCATGGGTTTTTTTCAGTTTTGACCTTAGAAGTATGTGTAGATGCTATGACAAAAATCTTAATCATTTGTCATCGTGGGAAGTAAACACCGCGTATCCCCTTAAGAGGGTTTGATATTCTTGGTATTATTCACCAGCTAGCTCCCACACTGATGAAGATCGAGTGAACAGGATACAAAACATGCGCACGGCCGGACGGACGGACGGACACACGCACGCACGCACGAGGCTTCGCTCGGGAAAATAATAATAGAATCATTGAGGGGGGGGAAATGTTCTCTCCCCATCCACCCTGTGCTGCACATGGCACTGGATAGACGACGAGGTGTAGACTGACACAGAGGTACCGCGTTCGACTCGTATGCTATAAACCCGAGTTGAAACCTGGGTACAGGGGATCCTTTTCCTTCTCACTCTGCACTAGGCCCTACGGTCTGAACATGGAGTCTTTCGGATAGGACGATAAACCCAGGTCCGCGTGTGCCCATGCACTTAGCACACGTTAAACCCAGTGGCGACGAAAAATTTGTCATTTTTATCAAAATGTACACACGCACGCACACGCACGCGCACGCACACACAGCACTACACACACACACACACACACACATATATATACACACACACACACACACATACAACGCAACCACACACACACACACACACACATATACACACACACACACACACATACGCGCGCACACGCACACGCACACGCACACATCACGCATCACACACACGCACTGCGCACACGCACGCCAAGCCTACGCACGCACGCACGCACACGCAACAACACACACACACACACACACACACACACACACCTGCGGTCTATGTACACACACGCACACATCACACACCACACACACACACACGCCGCTGCGCGCGCGCCACCGTTTCCCTTCTTCGTCAGTCACACAAAAATCGCATGCAACAACAACAAAAAAATTGGGTGGCGCGCCTCTGGCTGCGACGCGCTCTCCAGGTGGGAGCAACCCGAATTTCACAGAGACCGCATCTGTGACTATAAAGTACCAAATACCGAAATGCACCAAGATGCAGCGTGTTCTGGCAACCAATGAGAAGCACAGTCGCAGACAGACAGGGATTGACTGTGCAAAGAGAGTGACAGGTGTATTTTATACCTCTTAGGAGACACACTGACGCACCACGATTAAGTCCCTTGAGGTATTTTTTTTCCTGGGTAGCTGTGACCCACATACAATGCCCCCAACTTCAAATTGAGGCTGCTCTTTAAAATGATGTTTTGTTTTCAATTTGGGGGGCCTTTGTACGGGAGTTCCAATCCAGGTCAAAAACAAGATTTCTTACCAGCAATAAGACTAAAGAGTGAAAACATGTGGAGACCCGTAATTTGAAACGTGAGTATCGTGATCTGGTGGGTCTTTAAAATGTGCATTAGCGGCACATTATTACAGTCCATCGCAGTAGTAACTAGAGTAATAAGTACAGTAAAAGTTACGAGTATCATATTGTTCATCTCTGGCTGACATTTCATGCACTGACACTTCCAGAGTGGCTGGGCACACAAGTTAAGTTACCCTTTCACCAGAGGGATAGCTCTTCTAATGACGAAGTATCCAGGACCATGAAGATCTAGCCTGAGCACAATGTCCCAGTACTGGAAAGGTCGGACTCATTTTGTTCTTGTCGGACTTTTCTTCGATCAAGTCATCTCCTCCATGCTTTTGCTTCTTTGGCTTCTTCTGGCATACTGCCCCCCACCCTGTTTGGGAGAGTGAAAGAAAGGAGGAGAAAGCATCTTGCTGGAGCTTTGCTAGTGCCAGCGTGCTGATCTGATGTGCCTGCGGCGTCCTTGTGAGGTCCTCTTGACCATGGCGCCAGAAGTCACAACAGATCACCTCTGATCAATTTGAAAATGTGAGCAATCGACTCAGCACCATCAAAAACCCCTAAAATGATCCTCGATTTATGAAAATGGGTGAATTATTGACGGAGATAGGAGTTGGGTGAATCTCAAGGGGGGCGTGGCAGAGAGGTACGTGACGTCACGAGAACCAAAACTTAAAATTGAAATCGCATCGACCAGATTTGTTCATTAGGGTCCAAAGAAGTGCCACACAAAGTTTCATGCTTTTATCCGACGTGTCCGGATCATTTTGCTAACCTGCCCCACTAGTCTGCGTGGAAGTATAATATTAAAATAACTAACTGGCTCATAACTATTTGTATTGCTTTCAGTTTACCCAATAACTGAATCTCTGATTTCTAGACATTTCAAGTAGGTGAAGACGGGGTAAAAAGCCAAAGGGCGGGTAAGAAGCCCATGCCAAATATATCATGAAATGGACTGCAAGATTTTGAGACGAATCTCATTTACCATTTAAGACGATGCTAGACATTAACGCTCGTCTCATTCGCTAAATTAGACTGAAATTTGCTTCATTTAATGAAATAATTGGCATGGGCTTCTACCCCGCCCATGGGATTTTTACCCCGTCTACACCTACCTGTGATGTGCGAAATGTAGCTCTTTTCTTTCCGGTTTTGTATGGGTTGAATTATCAAATGTAATCTATAGCACATGACAGTGTTTAGTTTTGTTGACGTGATTATTAGCATGACCCTTAAAATAAAAGTGAAGAGATAAATCACTCATTTCATGTGACCTTCGCTCTGTGTGCGTGCATGTGATGTGTGTGCGTGCGTGTCGTGCGTGGTGTGGTGTGCATGTGCGTGTGTGCGTGTGCGTGCGTGACGTGCTTCGCGCAAGTTTTGTGGGTGTGTGTGTTGTGAGTTCTTTCACGTGTGCGTGTGGGTTGTGTGTATGTGCGTGCGGTGCAAGGGGCAGCGCGCACGTTTGTGTATGTGGTGTGTGTGGTGTGTGTGTGTGTGTGTCGTTAGTGCGTGCGTGTGCGTGAGTCCGCACGTGTGTGTGTGTGTGTTTAATCGCGCCCATTTGTGGCAATATAGTCTAGGCGCTGAAATCTGTTCCTAATGAAACAAAATGAGCTTCATCAACCTTACGTTGCATAAGCAAATAAACCATCTGTAAATCATAGATGAACATTTGATGGACCTGTATAAATCGGATGCCACACTGGTGTCCTCCCTGAATGCAAGAAGCAGACATCCATAATGCGGCCACATTTAACAGTTGGAAATGTATCACGGTCAAGTAGTTTCGAATTTTTGAAGGTATATGCAACGATTGAATTATTTTAAAAATCACAAATCACTCCAGCCATACACCGAACAAAACTACATAAAACAAAAATGAGGAAACGAAGAAGATGTACGGCGTTTTTACTTCGGTTTAGACATAGGGAAGTGGTAGATCAGGCTTCTTTGTATATATCAGACTTTATATAGAGAAAACTCTCTACTCGAATGATACTCCACAACAACACTAAAAAGCAAAGTCAGAGGCAGAATTGTGGTCAAGGAAGCGAAGCGAGTTTAGAAGGACCAAAGTGCACACAGATTTACTTCCACTGACGCAAATGCATCAAATTGACAGCATCTCTTAATCTGGATATATATGGCCGGAACGACTTGAATGAGTTCTAATTAAAGAACCACTTGAATCTGTACCCTTTATTAAAAAGAAACTTGAGTATTCAAGATGAAAAAAAGGCTCTGATGTGAAATAAAATCAATGTGCATAACATATCATTGAATCATTCAAATACAGTGGAACTCAGTAGAGTGGCACAGTGTAGGTGTTCGTTATGTCAAGTAAACCCGAGTTCGAACCTGGGGACAGGGATTTCCTCTCACTTTGCAATAGGCTTGCGGTCTGAACGTGGAGTCTTCGGATGAAGACGATAAACCGAGGTCCCGTGTGCACACGTTAAACCCAGTGGCAACAAAAAGTGTCATTTGGTCAAGGTCACCCCCTTGACCTCCCCTTCCTATCGCATGACACGCGATCTCCAGGTGGGAGCAGGCCCGAATTTACAGAGACGCCTATGTGACTATAATACAACCTAACTTACTAAACTAACTAGTATTGCAACCACCTACAGACTGGCCAAAATTGTCCGTAATAGCGAGGTGGTCTTGTGGTAATAAATAAGAAGAGGAAGAGAATGAGTAAATCTGACCGAATACTGAGATACCTGTTAGGCAGGGTCGGCTGCATGACACCCCACAAAAGCCTAAATATAAAGAGTGATTTCTCGCCAGCCTACCAACCTTGCAAAGAATGAAGCCCCAACGTCCCAGAGAAAGCTCCACCACCGCTAGGTGGAATGTGTTAAAGGCCCACTGAACAAGCTGGATTTAAGTCTCTCGATCAGTCCCTCATATACGACCGAGACAGTCTTTAAAGTGATGTCTCGTTTTCGTGCTGAGGACATTTGTAGGGAACCACACTTGGTCAAAATAAGATCTCTTACCAGCGCCGAGAGAGGGAAAACACGTGACCCGTGATTTTCACTCGCGACGTGGTGGGTCTTTTTAAGTATGGTAACGGAGCAGTGAGTGAGTTTCAGAATGAACCCCACCTGTATGTAGTTGAAAGTGTGGGAGTAGGGTAGACGGGGTCAAGCCCGTGCGGGTAAGAAGCCCATGCCGATTACTCATGAAAAGAACCAAAATTTCAGTCAAATTTGCCCATGAGACGAGCTACCCGCCTCACCTATAGAAAAAAGACCGGCTCAGTCAGCTTGCGGAGAAACACTTCTTAGTGATATATTATATTTCAGGTTTTTTGATAGAACGGCACCGTGATCAAGTTCACCTTCTCCGAAGTCAGTCCTCCTGACTTATACTAAGATCGAGTCGTGCGGCCTGGCATTTAGTGCGGTCATGTCCAGCAGCAAATGATCACGTAAGGATCACGTGGCCTAGAAGGAACACCTATCTAACATGTCTGTATGTATGAATGACTCGCTTGTAACCACTTTACCGTACACGACCACTAAAATCGCACGACTGTGCGATGCGCTTCGATCCCGTGGTCTCCAGAGAATGTGATTGGCGCATCGATATCACGCGACGAATGCATCGTACAGTCGTTGCGATTTTAGCTGACGTGTAGCTGGCCTTAACTTTTCTATTATAGTGGGATGACAACTGATATCGGGTTTTTGTTTTTGCGTTTGTTGTGTTTTCTCTCTCTCACACTTTACATCAATAAAAAACATTAGTATTCAACGACAGTATAATTATACTCGAATTAAAAAAGTTAAGCAACAAGTCAAGTCAGTTTATTTCCAAACAGCGCGAAATCGCAATAGTTTGTGGCACGCGGTCTATTTTTACCCTCCAATCGTGGCTTTCAAATAATTTTCATCTGTAAACTCCAGAATGTTTATTCTGCCACCATTTCGTAACTTTTTATATCTTGGAAAACATTTTAAAATATGTATCCTACTTATGCTCATTGAAAGAAGCCACCGAATACGCGTGCTGTTGTAGTGTCTGTATACGTTTGTTTATTGATTTTGTCGCTTTTAAAATACATCATTTTAAAGAGCGGTTCAATTTGAAGTGTAGCCCGATTTGAAAATTTGAAACATTGACAAGCGACACCTACTGTATTGAAAAAAATCGGGACTTTACTTGAGTTGCACTGACTCGGGCACTGCCTCCAGTCTGTTCCCACCATCTTTGTATCTACAAATGTCCCATATGGTCTGTTGCAGACAAGACGGACGTAAAACACCATTTTTCGGTTGTTGTTGTGTTTCGTTCGTTCGCTCGATTTGAAGTGCGACAATTTTGGGACCACCGACCGACCGACCGACGACAGACCGACCCGACAAAAGTTGAGTTATAGGGTTTGTGCTTGAGCCACAAACAAAAACCCTAGGGGCACAAGAAAAGCTTTGTCTGCCCTTTTATTCGCAACTGGGGCTAAAAAGTCGCCTCACACTAATCACCTTTTAGTTGAAGAAAAGTTGGCCTTTTACTTTCTTTGACAGATGAGTAGAAATCACAAAATGTAAAAATTTGATCGGATGAAAACCTTCCAACCCAGGTCGGATAGAATTAGACGATTTCGGAGAAGAAAAAACTGGGGAGAGCGCTCGTGAAAATTACAGTTGCTCTACCTCCATTACTCGGTAAAATACCATAGCGACAATGCAACAATGCGTCGAAGCTTGAAACCACAGGATTGGAGTCAGCTACTTGCAAACTTTGTTTTTTAGAAAAAAAAGTAGGGGTGGCCAGTGGCACAAACTGATAAACGGCAAAATATGACGTAAAAATATTAAATGACATCAATGTTAGATGAGCACGTGTTTAAGTGCTGTGTGTCTGACTCGAAACAGGAGCGAGAGCTGGGGATCTAACCCGATGGTAGAGTAACTCCCCTGTTTACCGATGATTAGGCAAGAGAGTGGCGATGTCCCCTGGCAGACATCTCCACTACAACCATGACACAAGTCACAAAAATATATTGCCCTAAAAAAGAATGACGTGGCCTGCATTTCGTGGTGGCTCGTTAAAAGGATAAATCAAATTATCTCACAGGTCTAATTTGCTATGACATTCACGAAGATAGGAATTGTCGGAAATAGGAGTAATTTCATGGTGTCGTGGGAGTGATCTTGCATTTCAATCGGTCAAACAGGGGGAGTTGCTTTTACCATCAGGTAGAGCAACTCCCCTGTTTTGGACCGATTGAAAGGGCAAGATCACTCCCACACCACCATGAAATGACTCTATTCCGACAAGTCCTATTCTTCGTGAATGTCATAGCAAAATTAGACCTGTGAGAAATTTGATTTATCCTTTTAGAGCCACACGAAATGCAGGCCCACGTCCTTCTTTTTAGGGCAATATATTTTTGTGACTTGTGGCAATGGGTTGTAGTGGAGATGTCTGCCAGGGGACCATCGCACTCTTGCCTAATTCAATCGTAAAACAAGGGGAGTTACTCTACCATCGGGTAGATCCCAGTCTCGCCTCACTGTGTTCGAGCGACACACAGCACTTAGAACACCGTGCGTCATTCTAACATTGATGTCACTATATTTCTACGTCATATTTTGACAAGTTTTACGGTTTGTCGGCCACTGGGCCACCCTACTTTTTTTTCTAAAATACAAAATTTTGCAAGTAAAGTGCCTCGCTCCTGTGGTTTTTCAAGCTTCGAAGCCATTGTTGCATTGCGCAATGGTATTTGACGAGTAATGGAGGTAAGCACTGTAATTTCACGAACGACTCTCCCCAAGTTTTTCTTCTCCGAAAATCGTCATTCTATCGACCTGGGTTGGAAGGGTTTCATCCGATCAAAATTTTCTACATTTTGTGATTTATACTCACTCTGATCAAAGAAAAAGTAAAAGCCAACTTTTCTTCCAACTAAAAGGTTGGATAGTTGTGAGGCGACTTTTAGCCCCAGTGCGAAAAAAGGGGCAGACAAATCTTTTCTTGTGCCCCTAGGGTTTTTTCGTTGTGGCTCAGCCACAAACCTCTATAACTCACTGTCGGTCGGTCTGTCTGTCGTCGGGCGGTCGGTTGGCCAAAATTGTAGCACTTCAAAGCTAGGCGAACGAAACGAAAACAAAAACAACAACGAAAATGTGTTTTACGTTCCTCTTGGTCTGGAAAGGACACATATGGACAATATGTAGAATACAAAAGATGGTGGGAAAATATGGAGCAGTGCACGAAGGCAGTGCAAACTCAAGTAAAGTCCGATCTTTTAGACATACAGCTAGGTGTTGTACGTGCAATGTTCAAATTTTCAACTCGAGGCTTACACTTCAAATTGAAGCCCGCCCTCTTTAAAATGATGTATTTTTTAAAGCGTACAAAATCATAAACATACGTAATACAGGACACTACAACAGACACGAGTATGCGTGACTTCTTCAATGAGATAAGCTAGGATACATAGTTTTAAAGTTTTCCAAGATATAAAAAGTTACGAAATGGTGCAGAGATAACATTCTGGTTTACAGATTAAAATTATTGAAGCCAGATTGGAGTCGAGTAAAATAGACCGCGGCCACAAACTATTGCGCGATTTCGCGCTTGTTTGGAAAATAAACTGAACTTGACTTGTTGCTTAATTTTTAATTCGAGTATAATTATTACGTCGGGTTGGAACTTTACTAATGTTTTGTATTGTATAGTAAAGTCGTGAAGAGGATGAGAAAAACAACAACACCCTCCCCCCCCCAAAAAAAACAAAAACCCGATAATCAGTTGTCATACACTGATAAAGAAAGTTAAGGGCCAGCACACGTCAGCTAAAAATCGCACGACTGTACGTGCATGCGATCGCGTGATCTGATTGCGCAAATCACATTCTTCTTGGAGACCACGGGGATCGATCGTCATCGCACCGTCGTGCGATTTAGTGGGCTGTGTACGTGTAAAAGTGGTTCAAGCGAGGTCATCATACAGACAGCCGTGTAGATAGGTGTTCGTCTAGGCACGTGATCGGTACGTGATATTTGCTGCTGGGGACGTAGACGCAGCTCAATAGCCAAGGCCCACAAACTCGATCTTAGTATAGTCAGGAGTGCTGACTTTCGGAGAAAGGTGACTTGATCAACGTGTCGTTCTATCAAAAAAACATGAATATAATATATCACTAAGAGTGATTCTCCCGCAGTGACTGAAGCGCTTTTTTGCTATAGGGGAAGGCGGGGGGTTAGTCGTCTCATGGCAAAATTTGACTGAAATTTGAGTTCTTTTCAGAGAATAATCGGCATGGGCTTCTTTACCCGACCACGGGCTTTTTACCCCGTCTTACCATAAATCCCACACTTTCAACTACACTACAGGGGGGGCTTCATTCTGAAACTCATCACTGCTACCGTTACCATAATTAAAAAGACCCACCAGGTCCGTGAGTGAAAAAATCACGGGGTCCACGTGCTTTCCCTCTATCGCGCATGGTAAGAGATCTTATTTTGACCAAGCTGTGGTTCCCATACAAATGTCCTCAAGCACGAAAACGAGACATCACTTTTAAAGAGCCTGTCTCGGTAGTATATGACGGGACTTGTGCTGAGAGACTTAAGCCAGATGGGTCAGTGCGGCCTTTAAACACATTCACACTAGAAGGTGGTTGGAGCTTTTCTCTTGGGAAAGTTGGCTTCATTCTTTGCAAGGTTGGAGGATGCGAAGAAATCAATCTTTATATTTAGGCTTTTTGGGGGTGTTCTATGCAGCCGAGCACGCCTAACAGGTTATCTCAGTATTCCGGGACAGATTTTACTCCATTTCTCTTCTCTTCTTATTATTACCACAAGACCACTCGCCTATTACGGGACAATTGTGGCCAGTGCGTAGGGTGTTGCAATACTAGTTAGTTAGTAAGTTAGGGGTATTATAGTCACAGAGGGGCTCTGTGAAATTCGGACTGCTCCCACCTGGATGAGCGGTTGCATGCGCTCGAAGGGAGTCAAGGGGGGTACATTTGACCCAAATGACAACTTTTTGTTGCCAATGGGTTTAACGTGGCACACGGGACCGGTTTATGTTTATCATCGAAGACTCCACGTTCAGACCGCAAGCCTAGTGCACAAGTGAGAGGAAAAATACCCCTGACTACCCAGGTTCGAAACTCGGGTTTAATTGAACATGAAGCGAAACACGCTACCACTGTGACACTCTACTGAGGTTCCATGTAGTTGACTGACTCAATGATTGTTAATGCACATTAATTTTATTCACACAAGAGCCTTTTTTTCATCTTGAATTACTCAAAGGTTTCTTTTTAATAAAGGTACAGATTCCAAAGTGGTTTCTTTAATTAGAATCATTGAAGTCGTTCCGGCCATATAATCCAGAATTTAATAATGGCTTGTCAATTGATGCATTTGCTTCATGGGGAAGTAAATCTGTGTGCACTTTGGTCGCTTCCTAAATCGCTTCCTTCCTTGACCACAATTCTGCCTCTGACTTTGATTTTGTAGGGGTTTTGTTGTGGGAGGAATCAGTCGATGTAGAGAGTTTTCTCTATATAAAGTCTATATATAAAAAGAAGCTGATCTACCACTTCCCTATGTCTAAACCTGAAGTAAAAACCCGTAATCTTTCTCTTCGTTCCTCATTATTGTTATGTATGTTTTGTTCGTGTGAGGCTGGACGTGATTTGTGATTTTTTAAAAAATAATCAAAATCGTGGCTATACCTTCAAAATATTAGAAACTACTTGACGTGAATACATTTCCAAAATGTTAAATTGTGGGCCGCCATTATGGATGTCTGCTGTCTTGCATTCAGGGATGAGGACACCAGTTGTGGCATCCGATTTAACAGTCATCAATAGTTCATCTTATGATCTACATGATGGTTATTTGCCTTATGCAACGTTAAGGTGATGAAGCTCATTTTGTTAATTAGGAACAATTTCAGCGCTGACTATATTGCCAACAATGGGCGCTCCGAATTAAACACACACTAACACACGTGCGGACTCACGCACACGCCACGCACACACACACAACACAACACACACCACACACACACACAAATACATACATAAAGTGCGCGGCGCACATGACACGCACGACATAACACAACAACCCACGGCACACGCACACACACACACACACACAAACGTGCGCAAGCACGGCACGCACACACACACACAGCATGCACACGCACGCACGCACGCACGCACGCACACACATCACATGCACGCACACAGATGCGAAGGTCACAATGAAATGACGTGATTTATCTCTTCATTTTATTTTAAGTGTCATGCTAATAATCACGTCAAACAAAACTTAAACACTGTCATGTGCTATAGATTACATTTGATTATTCAAACCATAAACCGGAAGAAAGGCTACATTGCAACATCACAGGTAGGGTTAATTGACGGGGTAAAAAGCCCATGTGCGTTTAAGAAGCCCATGCACAATTATTTCATTAATGAAGCAAATTTTAGTCACATTTACCCATGAGACGAATCAATTATTAGACATTCGTCTCAGGGTAAATGAATTGTCGAAAATTTGCTTTCATTTCATGAAATAATTGGCATGGGCTTCGTTACCCGCCCATTGGGCTTTACCCGTCTTCAACTACTTGAAATGTCTAGAAATCAGAGATTCAGATTGGGTTTAAACTGAAAGCAATACAAATAGTTATGAGCAGTTAGTTATTAATATTATACGGCCACGCAGACTAGTGGGGCAGGTAGCAAAATGATCCGGACACGTCGGATAAAAGCTATGACATTTTGTGTGGCACTTATTGGACCCTAATGAACAAATCTGGCCGATGCGAATTTCAATTTTAAGTTTTGGTTCTCGTGACGTCACGTACCTCTCTGCCACGCCCCCCTTGAGATTCACCCAACTCTATCTCCGTCAATAATCACCCATTTTCATAAAGCGAGGATCATTTAGGGGTTTGGATGGTGCTGGTTCATTTGCTCACATTTTCAAATTGATCAGAGTTGATCTGTTGTGACATTCGGCGCCATGGTCAAGAGGACCCTCACAAGGACGCGGCAGGCACATCAGTCAGCACGCTGCACTAGCAAAGCTCCATGCAAAAAAAAAAAAAGATGCTTTCTCCCAACAGCAGGCCAGAAGAAGCCAAAGAAGCATGGAGAGATGACTTGATTAAGAAAAGTCCGACATTCCAGTACTGGGACCTTTGTGCTCAAGCTAGAGCTTCTGGTCCTGATCTTCGTCAGAGCTATCCGTGAAGGTAAATTCCCACTCTACGTTATAGCATGAAATCACCAAGTGAACAATGACTTACTGCGATGTACTCGTAATAATGTGTCGCCGTAATGCACCATTTTAAAGACCCACCAGATCACGTGTCAAAATCACGGGGTCCACATGTTTTCCCTTCTTATAGCGTATGAAATCTTGTTCTGAACAGGGTTTGACTCCGTACAAAGGCACCAAATTGTGAAAACAAAAACATCATTTTTAAAGAACAGCCTCCCCCAATTCGAAGTGGGGGGCATTTGTATGTGGGTCACAGCTACCAGGAAAAAAAAATATATCAGGACTTAAAAAATCGTGGTGGCGCAGTGCTGTCTCTAAGGGTAAAAATACACCTGTCACTCTCTTTGGCCACAGTCAATCCCTGTCTGTCCTGCGACTGTGCTTCTCATTGGTTTTGCCATTGAAACAGCCTGGCTCTTGGTGGCATTTCGGTATTTGGTACTTTATAGTCATAGAGGCATCTCTGTGAAATTCGGGTTGCTCCCACCCTGGAGAGTGCGTCGCAGCAAGAGGCGCGCCATCCAACTTTTTTTTTCTTTTTGCATGCGAGTTTTGTGTGACTGACGAAGAAGGAAAACGGTGCGCGCGCGCGCGCGTGTGGTGTGTGTGTGTGTGTGTGTGTGTGTGTGGTGTGTGGTGCGTGGTGTGCGTGTGTGTGTTTGTGTGTGTGTGCGTGTGCGGTGCGTGCGTGTGCGTGCGTGTGCGCGTGCGTGTGCGGTGTGTGTGTGTGTGTGTGTGTGGTGTTGTGTGTTGTGTGTGTATATGTGTGTGTGTGTGTGTGTATATGTGTGTGTGTTTGTGTGTGTGGTGGTGTGTGTGGGTGTTTGTGTAGGGTGTATAATATGTGTGTGTGTGTGTGTGGTGTGTGTGCGTGTGCGTGCGCGTGCGTGTGCATGCGTGTTGTACATTTTGATAAAAATGACAAATTTTTCGTCGCCACTGGGTTTAACGTGTGATAGGTGCATGGGCACACGGGACCTGGGTTTATCGTCCTATCCGAAAGACTCCACGTTCAGACCGTACGTAAGGCCTAGTGCAGAGTGAGAGAAAAAAAACACCTGTACCCAGGTTCGAAACTCGGGTTTATAGCATACGAGTCGAACGCGGTACCTCTGTGTCAGTCTACACCTCGTCGTCTATCCAGTGCCATGTGCAGCACAGGGTGGATGGGGAGAGAACATTTCCCCCCCCTCAATGATTCTATTATTATTTATTTTTACCTATTATTAGTTCCCGAGCGAAGCCTCGTGCGTGCGTGCGTGTCCGTCCGTCCGTCCGTCGTTGGCGCATGTTTGTATCCTGTTCACTCGTATCTTCATCAGTGTGGGAGCTAGCAGGTGAAAAATACCAAGGAATATCAAACCCTCTTAAGGGGATACGCAGCGTTTACTTCCAACGTTGACAAATGATCAAGACTTTTGTCATAGCATCTACACATACTTCTAAGGTCAAACTGAAAAGAAAACACAGGGTCACTGTGTTACTTTTCTTGTAATTCGTGGTCGAAATGTTGGGGGTTGGACAATTTGTGGGTGAAATCAGGTCTACTGAAAACTGTACACCTTTCATACACTTAGGTTATTACAAACTTTCAATTAATCTTGCCTGATACTGCAACCTACATAGTGTCAGAATCTATGTCAAATGGTAAGGAAATATATTAATTTAGTCAATAGGAAATTTAGGAAAACATATTTCTCTAAATTGTATTGTTCAAATGCCTGTAGAAAGACCCTCAACGATGAAATAATTCTAGTGGTTTGATGATATATGAAATAATGTATATTCCTCCCATACTACATACACAAAAAAAAAAAACAGTAATGTTACCGTGTTTTTTACTGAAACATGCATTTTCAACGCACAATAGACAACACATACCCCTATTTTCCCACAGGACTCTTGTCAAGAGTTCTATCTTAGGAAATTTGCAAAATCCCTGAATGAAACAATAACTTTGCAAATTTACTGACACTTTCAGAGCATTTACAAATTTACTGGTTTTCAAAATTTACTGTAGCATAGTAGTATAGTATTATAGTAGTGTAGTATAGTATTTGATCCCCAATACTATAATCTTCCCACAATGACCTTGCTCCTATCAAGCTGTGATATCAACCAAAGCGAATATCAGATCCCTGTCTGTGTTGTTTTCATGTAAAACATCGTCACAGGTGGTGGGAATCAAAAGCGCACATGTTTTGTAAACCATGCTGACCATCAGGCATCAACCCTTTTATCTTTACTCTTTGATCCAAACTGTAGTTGTTATGTATGTGCAAAAATAAAAATACATGTCAAGCAGGCTTAAGCGGCCAGGATGCTTAAGGGGGCAGGCATAGGTAAAATCGGAACAATCATTTTTCTGATCTTTATATCTCACGTAATTCTTCAGTAACAGATTTCAAATTTGGCAAGAGGGGGGGGGGATCTGCCAAAACGCATGCAATATTCTAGAAGAAACAATAGTGAGTTGTATTCAAAGACGCATAGGGGAAGACAAGCATCCGGTCTCTTTTCCCTATATGAGAGTGAGCGACAGAAACACTGGCTATGTCCTTTTAAAACGTGACCACATTTACACGTCGAAGGCCCAGTTGAATCTCCGTTCAAAAATTCAGTCTCAGTTTTTGGATAGCCGCCGCTGTGAATGGGCTATAACTACCCCACTAACGATAACTCTATCAGCCGGTTCGCTGTAACCTCTAAGTAGTCCATCTTACCCTTTTAGGAATCTTTGGTTGTATCAGATAGAACTTAGTTTTGATCTAATTGTAATTTCTTGAAATTTCTATTTGTAAAATGCTTTCAAAAGTTGGTTGTTATTTGTTGCATGTTCTCTTTCATTCAGCTTTCTCAATGTTAGATCTGATAATTCAAGATAATGTACAAATGAATTAATATTAAGCTGTTTGGTCCTACAACTTGTTGATAACTCTTCTCGGTACACTTTTTAATACTTTATCAGTATTGTTCACTTTTTTATTTTCATTTTCATACTTGTTTTAAAGCAATAACTTCAAAACTTTACATTTCAATGTTTAATCAGTATTGTTCACTACGATTACTTGATCTAAAGAGTAAAACACATTTTTTAATTATAAACATTTCAAAACATTATTCTGCCATTCCTTAACGAGGTCTGACCCCTTAAACCCCTTTCAACGCCAGCCATTTTCAGCTAAACATTCTGGTCAAATTTTATGGGAATAGAAAAGATATAAGTATTGCAATACTGCAGATTCAATGATGAGTACGTACAACAGTAGACATATCATTATACTACTAAGATTCAAGAACAAAGGGTCTTGGGATAACTAGCGGAGTATACTGACCATAGTGCTACGGGTGTATACCAGGGCGATGATGCTAAGTGGCTACACGGGCTTTTTAACAGGGTTTCAACACCTGTGGTGCATGATTATCTGAGGAGATTGAAAATTTTGTGTGTGTAACGACCTGGTTGGCCTAGTTTCGGTGGTGTGTGTGTGTGTGTGGTGTGTGTGTGTGTGTGTGTGTGTGGGTGTGTGTCTGTGATGATCATCGCATCGATGAGAGAAAAGGAGAACAGAAACAACAAATAACCATAAGAGTAAACTGATCTCTGTAAAACACACACACACACACACACACACACACACACCACACACAACACACACACCCACACACACACACACAACACACTGGCGATCTTCCCCCTCCCAACCCATCCCACACCCTACTCAATATCTCAATACCCCCCAACAGTTGTTTGGTAACAACGTATAAACTATGGCCTGCATTTCTACTGATTTTAATCCACCTCTGTTCCACCAAAAAGGCATTATGACCAGTCTTTGCTTTCTGCTGCCGTCGTCAAAGTCCAGAAAAGCCGCATCCCATTGTCTGGTTTAGCAAAGCGTGAGGAGAAAGATGACTGAAG
>JAGGCT020004036.1:2746471-2758971 GCA_017654935.2 Phymorhynchus buccinoides
ATACTTTCTGCTCATAATAACCGTGGGTATTTTCGCTCCACCCACGGCCGTCATTAATCCCTGTCAAAATACACCGGGTTTGAGGAGCTACTAAAAAAATACCCCTCGTGGCACAGACCGTACAGGATAAATCCAAAACAACGGCTGAGAATAACCATCATCGAAAGAAAATAACAAAACAACGACCATTGTGTTGCAGAGAAGTAAGAAGGGGAAAACGAGTGAGAAGTTTAGAAAACAAAACACAAAAAAGAACGTCCTGTTGTCTGTGGGGTTGGTGTCTTTTTTTTTTTGGTGGGGACTGTGGCGAATGGTCGTTATTATTAATCCGAAGTTAGAATCTCTTGTCGTTTCTTTATGTACATCTCCCTGTTACAGAAATGTGATGATGATGAATGATGAGGGATGAGGATGAGGATGGATTCGATGATGAGGAGGAGGAGGAGGAGGAGGGAGGAGGACGCAGCAGGGAGGAAGTGAGCACATGAAAACTGATCGGATGCTTCGCTGCTTCCTTCTTTCCGCTCTCGCTCGGCTTCGCTTCATCGCTTTCCTGCTCGCCTCTCATGGCTCTGCTTTCCATTGCTTAAGCTCGCTGCTGGTCCGTGCCTCGATCCGCTTCTCTCCTGCTGTGTCTTATCGTTCTCTCCTTCCTCCTTCATCCTCTCTCTCCCCCTTCGCTCTCCGTCTCATGTCTGCCGTCTCCTGACTCTTGCTTCTCGCCTTCTTCTGCGCTTTCGCTCTATTTCTCGTCTCGCTCGTCCTTTCGTATCAGATGATGATGATGATCGTCACGAGGAGAGACCAGAGCGATGCCAGACGGAGGCGTCGGTGTCACGGATGCGACAGGGCATAAAATCGAGGATCTCGCTGTCTTGCTCGCTCTCCGTCCTTCCCCTCCGCTTCCGCCCTCGCTATCTCTCTCATTTCTTCGTGTCCTTCTCTCCTCTCTCTCCTCACTATCATCTCTCCTTCCATACTTCTTCTTTACTCTCATCAACATCTACACCTTTTTTGGCTTCGAGTCTACTGCTTTCTTGTGTCTGTCTTACCTGTCGCCTTTCTCCTGCTGTTGTCTCTCGCTCTTCATCTTCTCCTGTTGCTTTCGCCTATCGCTGCTACTCCCTCATCCGCCTCTCTCTACTCCTCGAAAAAAAATCTGCTTTGCTTCTGCTTTCTCTGGTTTCGCTCTGGCTGCCTTTCTTCTCTTCTCTGTCTCTCTATCTCGCTATCTCTCCTCTCGATCTCTCTCTCCGCTCGCTTCGCTATCGCTCTCACTTTTGTGCGTCTCTCTCTCTCTCGTACTCTCGTCCCTCATCTTTCGCTCCTCACTCGTCTTCAGCTTCCGCCTCGGCTTCTCGAGGATGAGGAGGCTCGAGGACAGCATCTAGTCTCCTGCAGGAGGAAGGACGTAGCCAGCTCGTCTAGGGTAGGAGTCAGGGCAGATACATATGGAGTTCATGCTGTTTCCCTTCCTCTTCCCCCTCCTCTCTCTTCTTCTCTGCGTTCTCTCTTCTGTCTCCTCCGCTCGTTTGGGGTCTCTCGTCCTCTCCCTTGTGTCTCTCTCCCGCTCCCTGCTTGTCTTTCGCTTCGCTAATCGCTCTCGTCTCCTTACATGCCTGTCCATCCGCTTCAGCTTCCTCTCTCGCTGTCCTCTCTCATCTTCTCCATGTGCTCCTCTCCTCTCTCCATTGTCTCTCTCGCCCTCGCTTCCTCTCTGCTTCCAGCTCCCTTTCCGCATGCACTTCGGGATTGAATGGATAACTAGATTCGGAGAGTGCGTCTCGAGGTCCTCTCGCAGAGCAGAGGAGGAGGACGGTCGATCCGTCCGTTGATGCGTCACGCTCCAGGAGAGGGCAGTGCCGATCTCAGGAAAATTCGGCTTCTCGCTTCTCTCGATGCTCTCGCTATCCCCTTCTCGCTAATCCCTCCCCCGCCCCCCCTGCGCTTCGCTACATCCCCTCCACCTCCTGCGTCTCGAGCCCCCTCTGTCTGGCTTATCTTATCTATCTCGTGTCCTTCGCTCCCACGCGGTCCGTCTCTCCCCTTTCACAGTCCCATCCGCCATCGATCCGGTTTCTCCCCTCAACACCCCCCAATCGACACGTCCTGGTCTCCTTCCGCTCTCCCCCTTCCCGTCTCATCCCCGCTTCAGCTCCTCCTCCTCAGTCTCCGCTCCGCCTCCTCCCTCTCTTCCGGACCTCTCCTCCCTCCCTCTCCCGCTCTCATCTCCAGCTTGCTCCTCTCGTCTTCGATCTCGATGGAATGATCGCTCTCTCCGTTCGAGTGAGGAGTCTCGGCTCACAGGCGGTCGGAGGGGACGCTGACCTTCCGCCGACGAGCATCCAGTGTCTTCAGGCAAGGAGACCTCTGTCAGAAAATGAAAAAGGATTTCGACCCGGTCTCGCTGTTTTCCGCTTCTAAGCTGCATTTTCGATCCCCACCGCTGAGCTCGCTCCTCTCTCGACTTCTCCAAACCTCCGTCTCGCTAGTCTCTCTCTCCTTCGCTCGCTCTCTCGTCTCTCCGTACAGCTCTACCTTCTCACGACCTACTCTCCTCTCTCGCTCTCCTCAAGTCTCATCCTCTCCTCGCAATGCTCTTCATCTCTCCCTCCCTCTCGCTCGTCTTCTGCTTCCTCATCTCGTGCGTTCTTCTTTCTTCTCTCTCGGTGCTTCCTCCGTCATCGCGTCTCTAACCCCTTTCGTCTCGGTCCATCTCGCTCTCCTCGTCATTCCACCTCTCGAATCGTCAGCAATAAAGCTGAGAGAGAAAAGAGAGCTCCCTCAGCTCTAGAAAAATAACGTAAGAAAGAAAAAAGAAAAGAAAGGAAAAGAAAGAGGCGTGAAAGAAAAAAGAGAAAAAAAAAGAAGAAAGAAAGAAGAGAGAGAAAGAGAGCTGCGCTGCTGCGCTGGGGAGGCCTGCTGCTGTTGCTGGTGCTGCTGCTGCTGCTGATGATGATGATGATAGATGATGGAGGAGGAGGAGGAGAGGAGGAGGAAGGGAACGAGCGTAGGAAGGAGCAGGAAAAAATGAGGATGCCTGTTGTTTTGCTGCTGCTGCTTGCTGCTGCTGCTGCTGCTGCTGCTGCGGCTCGCTGCTGATGATGATGAGAAGTAGGGAGGACCGAGCAGGAGGGGGAGGAGCAGGAAAAAGATGGGATGCTAGGCATGCTGCTGGTAACTGCTGCTGCTGCTGCTGCTTGCTGCTGGATGATGATGATGGAGGATGAGAGGAGGAGGAGGAGGGAGGGTGGACGGAGCAGGAGAGGGCAAGGACATGAGGAGGAATAGCTGAATGATGAGGAGGATGAGGATGAGGATGACGGGGATGAGGATGATGATGAGGAGGAGGAGGTAGCAGGACAATGAGGAATACTGACGATGATGATGATGACAAAGACGACGAGACAACCACGATGACAGGCATGGCAATGGGGAAAAGCATTTTTCCTCTTGAACATATGTTTTGGGTTCAATAAAGTATGTTGTCTCTGCTCTTGGTGTGGTCAAGGGGTAAAAAAAACCTTCATGGTGATCAGGGGGCATTCCTCTTGAAGATAAATCTATAAAACTGTTAAAATTACAAGGGAAAAGAGCATCTCCTGAAGCTTAAAACCCCCTCTGTCATTTTGACTTTTCCACATCCAATTTTCTCTGAATTCAGAGAATATCTCTGGCAAGATTGACATGTAGCCCTGGAAAAAATTTTGATGATGAATGTGATGATGATGAATGAAAAAAAAAAAATTTGATGATGATGAATAAATGATGATGATGAGGATGCTGATGCTGATGACGACGAACCTGACAGATGAAGACGAGACGACGAAACAACAACCACACGATGACGATGAGTCAAGTATATAAACAGAGATCCTGATGAATATCGATCGACGGTGGCAAAAACGGGGACGACACGATTAATGCTGATAATTGATGATGATGATGATAATTGATGATGATGAAGAATGATGATGATGATGATAACTGATTGACGATGATGAGATGATGATGATGATTATGATGATGATAAAGATGATGATGACAATGATGATGACATGATGATGATATAATGGTGATGATGGTGATGATGATGGTGGTAATTATGATGATGATGTGGATGATGATGATGGTGATGATGATGTTTTTGATGATGATGATGATTATGATGATAACGTTGGTGGTGGATGATGATGATGATCATGATGATGATGATTGACGACGATGATGATGATGATGATGATCGATGACAGACGGACGACGACCGATGACGATGATAGATGATAGTATGATGATGATGATGATGATGATTGATTAAACAGATGATTGCTAATACTGAAAATGATGATGATGATATGATAATGATGATAACGATGACGATGAACAATGATGATGATGATGCTGACAGTTGAAGCCATGATGTGAATGATGCATGATGATAATGATCGATGCACGCCAAAAATGACGATGATTAGTGGAATGATGCATGCATACATGATGATGATGATGAATGATGATGGATGAATGTGCATGATATAGCATAATCCTGATGCCCATGCATTGACGATGCAATCCCGATCGTGCAATGCATGATGATGATGATAATGAACCGCATGATGATGATGCGTGCCATCTATGATGATGATGATGATGTTTTTGGTGATGGCATGATGCTTCACACGACGACACGACGACTCTGACCTCGTACGACATTCGACCTACTCTCGTTATGATGATGACAATGACTTCATGATGATGACCATACTGACTCATGCTGCTCCTCTGATGATGACGACCACGATGAGGATGTTCTCTGATTTTCTGATGTTCACCATATCCTGTCTTCCTTCATCATGTTCATGATGACTGTCTGTCTGATCTCCCTGTCTGGGATGCCTCTGATGATGATCTTATGATCTCCTCATGATGATCTTTCTCTCTTTCTCTATGATGATATGATAATCCTTTGTTGATCTATGATTTCTGTAATGCATGCTTTGAGCGATCTCGATTGATGAACGAAAGCACGATCGAACGAAAAAAACAAAACGATTCGATGACAAAAGTCATCTTCAACATCGCTATTTGATGATGCATCTCCATGAGTGGTGCATGAGCAATCTATTCTCTTAATGCATAGATGATGTTTGTTTTATGATCCCTGACCATCTAACATGACAGTGGTGATGATGATGGGTGCTTGATGATGTTGATGAGTGATTATGATGATGATGCGATCTCTCTGCATGTGTCATGATGATCGTGGACCTGCATAGTATGTCTGTAACTGTAAGTGTCGGATAAGTGATTGAAATGATCTCTGACAGGGTTGACTCATCCTCCCTTCTTATTCATGCACGATGATGATCTTTAACTAAGATAATTCCTTCTCAATTAATCCTTCATCTGTCTGACATAGTGATGCACAGTCCCCTCAGCCTCCATCGCGTGATAATCTGTTTGATCTTGATCAATCTTCCCTGTCTACTCAACTCTACTCGCTCAGTCTAGCCTTCATGAGCCCCTCCGTCAATCATCCTCTATCGTCTCTCGGTCATCTGCATGTTCTCCGATCATAGAGCCGATGATCTCGCTTTTGATCATCTCTATGTTGGAGATTGTCCTGCTGATCGTGTCTCTGGTTGATCATTGCTGTCTTCCTCTGTCTCCTCATTCCTCTCTAGATCTCTCTCATCTCACGAGCCATACATCTCCTCTTGCAGCATCTCACCACATCGGCTCTCTCTCATACTCAGTGTGACCATAGCCATCTTTTCTTCCCGGCCTCTTCCTACGTCATTCTCTCTGTGCCAGAGGTAGGAGCAGTGTCCTCGCTCTCACTGACCTCTCTCTGTGCTTTCTGTCTCTCAGGAAATGTCCAATATCAGGATCAGATCATTGTCTCTCTGGTCTTCGAACTTTGGACCATTGGAATCTCTCGCAAATATCACTGGAGTATAACTCCGATAATCTCCCCCTATTTCTGTTATGAGGTAAATAGGTTGGTTAGGATTCTCTCTTATGCTCTCGTATCTCTTCGGATCACCCTCTCAACCGTAGTTGGTCACTAGAAGATGGTCTCATTAGGTGGCTGATCTCCTTTTTTTTTTTTTTAAAATCCTCTTAGGCTTTTAGTACTCCTTTCAAGTTTTACCCTATTTCGACCTGGCTAATCATCAAATGAGTTTTTCCCAGCCTGGTTATAAGACATGCATCTGCTATCCCTGCAGATGGTTGGAATGTCCCTTCCTTGCAAAGCAAAACACAACACTCTCTGCGGTTGAGGTATCAGACGTCTAACGCATTTTCTCTCAAAATTGATCATTGTAGGGAATGTCCATAAGATTCCATAATACTTTTGTTAACAAGAAGATTAGCATTGCTTCCTTCTACTAAATCTCTAGATTTTTAACCTACAGTACAATCCTGAATTACTATAAACTACACATTTTAACTCATAAATTCCTACTCCCTAAACCCATTGTCTAAAAAATTCTTTTCTCACTATGACTCTTGCTAACTCTATTACTAATACCTCCATATCTCTACCTCATTATATCTCTAAAACTTACGGAACAGAAAATACAAAAAATAAACACTAGACACATACAAAACACACGACCCCCCTATTACTTTCCACTCTCTAAAATGCTCTGTCTTCTCTTATAGGTTTTTGAAGTTAGGTCTGACATTCTCCAAACAAATTTTACCCCCATTAAGAAAAGAAAAAACAATTATTCACATTCATACCGCCATTTTAGTTAAAAGCATTACTCGCTTTGTCTTAAGTATATTAGCACAACCATAAAGTATCAAGAAGGGCTTATCGCGAGAAAAAAAAAAGTTTTAAAAAAAAAAAAAAATTTACTATTTTTTTTTTTTTTAAAAAAAAAAAAAAATTAAAAAAAAAAACAAAAAAAACCCACTCCCTTTACTATACTTTAATCCCTCCCACCTCCCGTACAGTCCCCTGCCCTTGTCTTGTTTCTCTTTACTTCAAATTTAAAAACTACGTCCTACTGTCTATAACTCTTAATCCCTCAATGATATGTTTTTTAAACTTCCTTCCAGTAAGGGCACCCGTTACCACCAGCTGTTATTACTAAAACTATACTTCATTACTCTGTTTTCCCCCGTCCTCCACAACGCAATCTCCACCCAACCTACATTAAAAATCGGATTAAACTCCCGACTATCCCCATTCTTGAAAAGACCAAGAAAATGCACCACTCCCTTCTTTCATTAATATATTTACTAAACACCGACAGATGACACGAAATATTCGCAACACAAACTCTTAAACACTTTGGGTTATGTATCAAAGCTAAGCATAACAACAAATTTTTTAATGGGAAAGGCAACGTTGCACGCAATTTGTCCCCCACATGAGTGCTATGTGCTAGCACAAACAGGAAGAAAAAAAACGCACAAGAACATAAAAACCGCGCATACGCTGGACATGAACCTACAACACAAAAGACAACATTTTTCCTTATTCGAGTAAAAAACACTCAACTAAAACTAACATGCACTTCTACCGACTTAACGGTAAGATTATTGGAAACACGAGCAACGCTCTGGCACCCGCATTCCATGAAAGATTTAGCAATGTAACTACACAATAAAAAGCACTAAAAAAGATAGAATCAATGTTCCGAGAAATAACATAAATTCGTAATAATTAATCGACACAATTTTCTACATTTCATGGAACATGGCAGTGATAAACTCTTTCTTACAATTTATAGAAAAAAAACTTGACATGCACTAATTTAAAGAAATTTTTGTTAAATTAAAAAGATATAGTTTTTTTAACATAAAAATGAAAGATCTAAGTATTTAAAAAACTCTTGTTTTAATTAAAAAAAAAAAAAAAAACAAAAAACAATCGGAAAAAAAAAGAAAGAATAAATAACGATAAATAAACAAAAAAAAAACAGGACGCAACCAAACATGGGAACAATTTGTAACACACACTCCACACGAAGCTCATTTTACAGCAAATAAAAAGAACATCGGAGGGAGAAAAGCGCCTATCAAAACAAATCGGAAAGCCATAAGGCAAAGTAGACAAATATTTTTTTTTGTGAGAAATTATATGATTATCAATTCTATCTTATAATCTCTATAAATTAATTCAAAAGGGCTTATAAGTTGATTTTTTATCGTTTGCTTTTGGTTTCTTTCTAAAATTTTTTGATTTATTCTTTTTAATGCACTGTCCTTGTTTTTTCCTTTAAAAATCCATCCCGTCTCTCATCTCGTCTCTTATGCGTTTTATTCCTCAGCTCTCCATTCGTCCTAGCTAATCTGGATCCTTCTCCGTCATGCTCTCGCTCTCTTCTCCCCCTCTCCTCTCTTCTTCATCTCTCGCTCCCGCGGCTGGGTGGAAAATCTGTGTAACTGAGCTTATTATCTGATTGCTTCTCTGGTTAAATAAATCATTTTCGAAGTTAAAATTATCGTTCTGCTCCAGAGTCTCTCCTCGACGTACTTCAATTATCAATATCGCTCTCGTGTGTTCATTTAAGGTATCCTAAAATCTCGATTTAACATATCACTATATTATTTTTAACGTTAGAAAAACACCGTCTCGTCTAGTTTCCTAACCTTTATTTTTAGAAATCTAATTTGTAATTATTTTTTTTAAAAAAATTATTTAAATTTTATTTATTCTATTGAAATCTAATTAAAAATATTCATTAATCTTTTAAATAAATCTCATAGAGTTATCTATAGTAATTCTGTTTTTTCTTGTTCACAATTTTTTTTTTTTTTTTTCTTTCTGTACTCAAAAAAATTGAATTCAGGACTATTTTCTCTTTTTAAATCGCTCCACCCTTTCATAGCTTCATTACTTTTTTATTTATTTCATATATTTTGTTTTAATTTTTTTCTTTTGATTTTTATTTATTTTTTTTTACACTTTTTTTTTTATTATTTTTTTTTTTTATCTTCGTCGAACTGTTCTTGTTTCCTACCTCAATAGATAATTCTCTCTCTGTTCTCTCTCAAAAATGAACAATAAATGTGAATATAGATCGTGAGTGTTTGCATCTTGATGTCTTTTAAAGATTTTGCATTTTCCTTCAAAATATTTTCATTTACACCCCGCTTATGTCCATCTTTGGGTCTCTCTTTCAGTCGTCAGCTCTGTCTCAACGAAAGTCTCTCTGTCCTCGTCTTGTCTTGTCTAATCAGAAGAAGCCCTTTTCCTCCATTCCCTTTTCCCTTCTCTACCCCTATAATAAAATCGACAGCTTTCACTAGCTCGTTATCGTCCTCTTCTATCCTCCTTTTCCGGCCAAGCCATATCTATAAGTTCCCACTCTATGATCTCTCGTTCCTTCAAAGAAACTATCTCATCTCTCTTCTTCTTCCTCAGATCCGTCTCTCTCTTCCTCATGGCCGACTCTGTCTCTTCCATCGGTCATGGGATCTGTCTGTTGTCTGTCTGGTCTCTGTCTTCTCGTTCGTCCTCTCAGTCAGTCCCTCCCAGCAAGTCTGTGATGAATTTTCTCTCTAGACTCTTTCGCTCCTCTGCTCTACGATCGTCGTCTCCGACCTATCTTTCTCTTCTCCTCTCGATCTTTCAGCGTCAGTCGCTTCTGTCTCTCACATTTCAGATAAGCTCTCTCCAACTGAGAATCTCTCTCTCTCATCGTCTCTCTCCTTCTCTACCTAAACTTCGTTCTTGTTCTATTTATCACACTAGAGGTTATAATATGGGTTTTTTCCTTCTACTTGTCATTTTCCCGTACGTTCGTAGTATGACTGTTCGGACCAGAACCCAGTTCTGCAGGTACTTATCATAAACATCAGAACGGATGGGCGTTAAGACCCTGAACAAGAACTGTTTCCTGGTCTGTCTGTTCTGTTTTCTGTTTGTTTTTTTTTTTTCTTTTAATATGCCTCTTGGATGGGTTCTTGGTTACATTAAAAAACCCTTCCCTGTACCCCGTGGGTGTGTTTGCACCCACATACTTTTACGTTTTGCTTCATATTTTCAAAATTCGTTAATTGAATTTTGTTGAAAGTTTATGACTTTGTCAATGAAACATCATACCGATCATGGTGCACCCAGAAGAACATCAGAAGCGTGGAAAACATTTAGGGCATTTTATGTGGAAAACCCATAAAAAAGCGAGTAAATAAACAACACTAAATCGTCGTTTAAGATGTAGTCATAATTATATTGATTGACAGATTTAATTTTCTCTGACGTTTTGATTTTATTTCAGTCTTATCGATTCGATCGATTCAAATATTATTAGTTATACTCTGCACACAGAATTGTTATCAAAAATAATATTTTTCAGTCTTCGCACAACAAGCGCCGCGCGCGGAGAGAGAAACGCACGAAAACCACTACAAAACAAACTTGATAATACATACACACGACGCCAGGGCGCAGGCACAGTGGAAAGGCCAGAAAAAGAAAGAATAGCATAAGAAATAGAGGAGGAGACAGGTAGGTAAGAGAGAAGAATAGAGAGAGAGAGAGTTTAGGAGAGAGAGGCAGGAGGAGAGAGAGGAGAGGAGAGAGGAGGTTTTTTCAGAGGAGACTAGGAGGGAAAACACATAACGCTTTTTTTAGGGAGAGGGGAGAGAGAGAGAATAAAAAACAAATTTATAGGCGACAAAAGTAAAGGACAAAGCAGGATGTGGAGTACTAATTAAGAAGAACATGGAACATAGCCAATTAGTTAAACAGTGACACAATAATCCCACCACCAGCGAGCGTTTTAATCAGACAGAAAAAGCATTCCATATGCGCGATTTTAAACGCCGTTCCCACCGCCAAGCCATCTTTTGAGCCACAAAAAATGTCCCAATTAAATAAAATTTCAAAAAAAATTTGGCTTGGCTACCGGAAGGAAAAAAAAAATTAATGACTACAATATTGTGGGATTTCTCTGTACAAAGGCCTGTTTAATAGAAATAGGGTCCATCCTTTTGTTATTATGAAACGGACCCAAATATAATGGAAAACACATTTTTTCATGTGGAAATAACAATGACCCTGATTTTCACCAGATAAATTTAATAAATTAACATGGATTGGCAATATACCATCATTGCCGGTGTAAAAAAAGCGAACATTGGCGGGATTTGGTGGAAAAATGGTTAGAAAGGCGGAAAAAAATCCGACGGCGATAACGCCCGCGCCCGCCCGATACCCCCGCGATTAAATCGTGTTATCGCCACCAACAGTAAAGCCTCATTAATGTACCAACGCGATAGATCGCCAGCAGCCAAGTCTAAATTAAAAATCGCTTCGCGATTTTGTCTTATTTTAAAATAATTTTTAGGAGCGCCATGGTGGAGCGAAAAATATATTTTTTGGTTCCCGTCGAAAAGACAGGGATGGAAGAGGGGTGGGGGGGTCCGAAAAATGGGCGGAACTAGAACAAATCAGGCCATATTTTTTTTTTTCTTCAAAAAACAGAAGGGGGGTTGGGAATAGACATTAACGCAAGACGTTTAAATATGCGTAAAATAAAGCATGGCATGCTTCCAGAAGCAGCGGACAAACTGGTGGTAGTGGTCACGGAAAAACGTTGCTTGCAATAATTCCGGGTAGGCGCGAATCGGTTTTTTTTATAAAATTTATTATAATTTTTTTAAGCGCGATGATGTTTGAATAGCGCCATCAGAAAATCGCCGGCGATTTTTTTTAGCCGTCAATGTGAATGAGCAACTCTAGGACGATGAAATGAAAAATTTTTTTGATCCGAATACGGATTTTACCAGTAGTAGTAGGGGGGCTGAGAGCGCGCGATATTCTTTTTTAGTTCGGGCGCAATAGAAAAAATAAATTTTTAATTGGTTTTTTTTTTAGGTCACTAAGAAAAAGAAATCCTCTAGCCTCGCTCCAACTCCCTCACGTCGTCTCATCGTCTCCTCTCTTCTCTCTTCTGTTTTCTCTGCGGGAATTCACTGCGCCCAACTAAGAATTTCGCGCACTTAACTGCCCCCTGGCGGTCAAATGCGCGGCCCTAAAGTTGACCATTGCAAGCAACTTTTTTTTTTTGGTCGCTGGTCGAAAAAACAGCAACCGCGGGCGATTTAAGCCAACGAAAATAGCGCATATGGAATTCCAGCTTTAAAGTCAGTAGAGGACATTAACTTCTTCGAACCAGTAACATTTTCTCCACCCACCCCTCCCTCCCTCCCCCTCTCTCCTTCATCTTTTAAAGACACACTGACGGTTGGAATTTGGGGGCTTTGTTGTATGGTAGTGAGAACCTGTGTCAAAACAGATTTTCTTTCCAGTAAAAAACTATAAGAGGGAAACACGCGAAAACCGTGATTTTTGACACGTGATCTGGTGGTGGGGTCGTTTTTACCCTTTCACCGCCAATGTCGCATTAATTTGCGCACCACAATTACTTACTACCCATGTCATTAAGACTCTTGAAATCACGGTTTATTATTCAGTTATATTGTGTTCCTAAATTTGGGCAGTAAGGAGGATTGACCCCCATCCTAAATGTGTC
>JAGGCT020004036.1:2761471-2762921 GCA_017654935.2 Phymorhynchus buccinoides
AAGGGGAGTAATAATTGTATAAATTATTGTATGCGTCGTTGAGTGATACAAAACCTATTTAAAACAAACCCTTTTCGCCGGGCCAGCTATTTTTCAGCCAAAAAATAATCATTAAACTTACCCTGGGTAGAGAGAAAAAAATCTGCAATATTATGAATTTCCTCTGTGGCATATTTAACAGTAAGGCCTACCCTTGCCTCCCAAAATTATGAAAATAGGGTCTTCAGGTAGGCTATACAGGCTCTGATTTGATAACAGACCCTGATTTGATGGCTTTTAGTGACATGATTGTTAAACCATTGTGGTGCAAAATGCGACATCGGCGGTTGAAAGGATTTAAACCAATAATAGGCCGACAGACTGATCCCCTTAAGAGGGTAGCCAGAAGCGCTCATTACCGGCAAGAAAGGGGATAGTAGTTAAACTCAAGTAATGATACTGTTAGGTAAATTGGCAGTTATAACTAAGGTGCAATGGCCCCTACCGCGACAGTCTGTGATTATCATGACGTTCCTGACATGCTTGGCATTGCCAGCTGAACCTCGGCAGTCGTAATGAACACACGATTAATTAAAGGCATGCATATGTGGGAATAAAGCAGCATAGAAACCAGTAAGGCAGGCAGTGACTCGGCAAGTTTTGATTTGTTCCTTTGAAAAGCTTTATTATTAGTATATATATAAGGCCTTATATGTGAACACCCAGCACCACGAAAGAGACATTTAGGTGTCAAACTGACCATTCTGAGAATATTATACATGTGACAACTTCAGACAGTTCTATTTCTAATAATACAAGAACCGTTCTTGTATCTTTTTCCGTTCTAGATAGTTATGAGCATTTAAAGTTGGTAGGTTGATTGTCGGCCATCTTGAGAAATCACAGTCTAAAGTTTAGCTTAGCTGAAGAAAACGCATTGACCTACGTGTTTTAAAGCACTTATAAGACCATTTAGAGACCATATAAAAGATTATCCTTTATAAAATGTGAATGATAAGATGCTAGAGAACACAAACATACACATAACTCAAAATTGACAACAATGACATAAGTTGACTTTGCAAGCCTATTGTGAGAAACTATGCCCCCCCCCCCCCCCCCCCGTGGGGATACCGGTGTTTTTTTTTGTATACAATAGTTCCCCCACTTTCGGGAAGTTATGTGCTTGTAACTTCCTCAATCTATCACTCTCTTTAAGACTCTGCCTTTTCCACATTGCTTTCTGTCATCTACTATCTTCCTGCCTTTCTGGATTCATTCTCCTGCCTTTTTCTTTTTCTTTCAAGGAACGCTTTCAAAAAGATTTCCTCCAGCGCGAAGTCGGACATGTTGTGCCTAACTATTTCTTACTTGGGCGCAATAACAGGCAGCATGACGCAATCCTTGCGCCTCATAATGACGTGAAACCGGAGCTGTGAGCGATCGAAAGAGATAGAAGAAGAAGAAGAAA